>SNQJ01S0001540.1:214710-257242 GCA_010110895.2 Picea sitchensis
ATGACAACAAAACAGAGTAGAATAATTTCTAGATTTCACAAGGCCTCTTCCAAGAGCTTGTGAATTTATTACAGAAATTACAAATTGTTCTACGAAGATTTTAAACAAATCATATATACAAGTATCCTCTTATTACAATGTAATAATCCAAAAATAAAATAACGGAACCGTGAAGCTGGAAAATTTGAGGAAGCTCACAGTTCTCCCACTTTATAATCCGAGAGACTTCACTGATACCTCCCATCCAATGATAGGGGTACTCTTCTTCCCCCTTATCCCCCGAGCTACAAAGAGACCACACACAAGAAACCAACAAACAATAGCTCCAAGGCTTGCCTTTCCAGGAAGAGCTTCCACTCTCTCTACAAGCTTGGTATCCCAACTCTCACAAGTAAAACACAGATAAAAAAAAAAAAAAATTTGGCATCATAAATTTACCATGAATAAGTGAGATCCATTTTCCTTCTTCACCATTTGTTTTATAGAAATTTACTCACTGACACATGTCCTCATGCACAAATAATTAACGTTTTATATTAAATTAATTATGTTTATTCATCCACACACTTGTCACACTCTCCCCAAGTTACACAAATAATTACCATTTTTATTTTATTTAAAAATCCAATTTCCCTCACATTCCTCAATCTGTTCATATTTTCATTGTTAGTTGTCCCTTTGTTCCCTGAATTCTCATTTAATGAGTGTCTCCTAACTAGATCTTAGTTAGAGTTGGATTAAGAGTCTTCTTCTATTTAGACTAGTGGTAGATTGACTCTAGATATTATTCTATGTGTACACCTATTCCCTCATCTTTTATTTCTTTCTATTTTAAAAATCCCTTTTATTATTTTCATGCATACATGTGAATCTTATCCAATCTTATTATTTTTCTCACTTTTTCCTAGAAATTTATTCATCTCAATTCTTTTAATTTATTTAATATTTTTTTTAGTCCCCTAATTAAACTTAGACTCACGTTTAGTCTTAGAATTAGGCTTAGACTTTTATTGGGCTTGATAATTAATAAATTCATTGTTTAGTTAATTATTTTAATCCAACAAGGTCTAATAATTTCAATGTTTTCTAGGCCACCTAAATGTATAGACTCAAGTTTTAAATTACGTGACGTTCCCTTCAAGATAGAACTTTGTTCTCCAAGGGTGCCACTATCCTTTGACTGGTTTTCAAAGTTTGTTCGACCCTTGGATTAAATAATCCACTCAGTCGGCCTTGTGAGAGACTAAGGGATTCTAACGAATAATAAATTTTCCTTATTGCATGCCCCTTAGAATCTTTGTGAATGATTGTCTGAGTCCACCCTCATGACATCCTGGACCTTGCAAACTAGGTAATCCTTGACCTACCATTTGGCCATGGTGAGAGTCCTAGTAGGTTGTGACAGGGACACTGCCACACCTCTCCCTCAAAGTATGTTTTTTGTGCATGGCCCCTCTACTCGTTATGTGATTCGGATTAACAAGCATCGTCTAGCCTACATCCACTAACAAAAGCAATGTTAATAATATATATATATATACATAATCATGCCAAAATCAATCATCTATCACATGTGTGTAAAATGAAATACTCAAACAAAATAAAATCCACTCTATGACTCAATCCAGAGTCCAAGGAAGTTCATCGATGCCATCACCATCCATAACCTGTCATGTTCCTTGAACACTCAAGAAAACTTGTTAATAGCATCTGCCAATATATATACATCAATACAACAATAAGTCACAACACAACGTCAACATCATATATTACCCATAATAGAAATGAAATCATAATATACCATAAACAGATCACTTGCATGCAAGTGTCCTCAAATAATATGTCAATAAAAGTGTGCTCAGTAGAGTAGGATGTTACATACACCCCCTCTTATTTTAAACTTCATCCTGAAGTTTGTATAGTATATAAATGCAAGAAAATAAATGTATCAGGAATAAATCTACATGTATAATCTATAAAACAAGTAAGGAAATTGTTGACGCATCTCGTATGCGTCCTCCCACATAGTGGAGTGTGGATTATAGTTGTCCCACTAGAACTTGACCTGATCGACTATTCAATGTTGTAGTTGTCGAATACGATGGTCCAGAATGCAGATTGGATCTACCATGAGAGTACCCTCGTCTGACATCTGCAAAGAACTCATTTAAATAATATGTGACGGATCACTAACATAATGTCATAAAAAATATACATGAAAAACATCATGCATATGCCTCAAAGAATTAGGAAAGTCTAGTCAATATGCCACAGATCCTTTCATTTCTACAACTTCAAAAGGTCCCATAACTTATTTAATCCTCTATCTTATCAATTGCATATATTCTTTGATTTCTCAAATCACTTCCGGTCTTACCAGGACCCTATCCTCAAGTCTATCCCAACTCAACGGTGTCTGACATGGTCACCCATAAAGAAACTCAAACGATGCCATCTTAATTGTACTCTAATAACTATTGTTGTATGAAAACTCTACCAGTGACAAGAAATCTTCCCAACATTTTTGTTTATCCATTACATATATACACAACATATCCTCCAAAATATGGTTGGTTCTTTCTATTTTTCCATCTGTCTCTGGGTGATATGTTGTACTAAAGTTCAGTAATGTTCCCAAAGCCTCTTGGAAACTGGTCCAAAAATGTCTTGTAAACATCGATCCCTGATCGGATATGATCATTTTTGGTACATTGTCTAACCTCACAATATCGCTAACAAATACTCTAGCTATATATGGTGCTTGATACATCGTATGCACTAGAATAAAGTGTGCACTCTTTGTTAGAGTGTCAACTACCAAAAAAATCGATTCATGTCTCCTTTCCATCAATGGAAATCCAACAATGAAATCCATCCAAATGACTTCCCATTTCAATTCAGGAATAACGTGTGGTTGTAACAATCTTGTTTGATGTCTATGTTCAACCTTCACTTGCTGACATTATAGACATATCACCACGTAACCAACTATTTCTTCTTTCATTCCCCTCTAGAAGAATAAAGTCTTAAGGTATTCCTTCATCTTCGTGACTCTCAGATGATCCATGTACACTGCTCAATGAGTTTCACTCAAGATCAAACTTCTTAAATCATTGTTAGTTGGTAGGTAAATTCTTATGTTAAATGTCAACAATCCATCATTGTCTAAAGAATAACCTTCAAACTTTCATACCATCATGGTATTTCGTCCAATACTATCCTTAACTTATTTATACCATTCATCGTTTATTTGTAAATTTAGAATATTTTCTCAAAGATTCATCTTAATAGGTATTACCGAGAATATGTGTGGTCTTTGATTCAACGCATCTTCCACTCTATTCATAGTTCATTTAATTTAAGTAATCTCAAAGTCGTATTCACTAAGTAATTTTGACCAACTCCTTTTTCGCACGTTCAAGTCACTTTGTGTGAAAATATTTTGCAAACCACAGTGATATGTCTTCAATTTTATTTTTTGTCAAATAATATAATGTCTTCAAACTCTCAAGGAATATACAATTGCTAATAAATCCAAGTCATGTGTTGCGTAGTTCTCCTCATGCTTTCTCAATTTCCTTGAAATGTAAGCGATCACTCAATAATCTTGCATCAAAACTCATCCTAAACCTTCTTTAGATGCATTCGTTCATACCAATAACTCATTGTCCATTTCGGGGACCTTCACTATTGGTCTTGTTGTCAAAAACTCTTTAAGATTTTGAAATGATTCCATGCATTTCTCTCTCCAAACAAACTTCTTGTTTTTATTTTGGAATTCTATGATCAGATTTGTTATCTTCGAAAAAAATTCGACAAATCATCGGTAATATCTTGATAAACCCATAAAGTTGCATACTTGTTGTATGTTTGTCGATGCTCGCCATTCCACAATAGACTCTACTTTTGATGGATCCACAGAGATACCTTCACCAAATATGATTTGTCCCAAGTAATGAATCGTTGATTGGTAAAAAGAACATTTTGATAGTTTTTCATACAATTTGTTTTCTCCTAGATGATGTAGGACCAATATTAAAAGTTCGTCATGAGCTTCTTTTATCACAGAATAATTCAGTAAGTCATCAATAAATACCTGAACAAACTTGTCCAAGTATTCGGAGAACACCCCATTCATCAAACTCATGAATATCCCCGGGGTGTTCACCAATCCAAACAGTAAAACTGTAAACTCATAGTGTTTGAGTATCATCTTAAATGTGGTATTATGGGTATCCTCTTCTTTAATCTGTAATTGGTGATATCCCAATATCAATTCAATCTTCTAAAACATTTTCGCTCCTTTCATCTGATCAAACAAATCATCTATTCTTGGAAACAAATATTCGTTATTTATCGTCGCTTTGTTCAATAGAAGATAGTTTCCACAATCCACCCTTATTTCTCATTAAAATAATAGGCGCACCCCAAGGTGACACATTTGGATGTATAAGTCCCAATTCCAATAATTCCTTTAATTGCATTTTCAACTCTTTTAATTCATGTGTTTACATCCAATATGATGTTTTTTCTCTTAGTTCATTTCCAGGCTTCAAGTCTATTGTAAACTCCAACTCGCTTTTGAGCAGTAAACCTAGTAAGTCTTCTAGAAAAATGTATGCAAACTCTTGTACTACAGGAAGTTTTTTTAATCCTTCCACCTCACCCTTTTCGTTTATAACTAATATTTCATAAAGCTTTCACCCCTTGCGCATAATATTTTGTAGTTGTAGGGAAGAAATAAATCTCAAAGACACTCCCTAGTTCCTTCATACCATCACAATACTCTGTCCCAAATCATCTATAAGAATTAATTGTTTCTTCTTAGAGTTAAGTATCGCATCATGTGATTCTATTCAATCCATACCAATAACTATGTCATAATATCCTAATATGGTGACATATATATTGGCCTTCATTAAAAAATCTCTCAAGTTAATGCCATAGTTTGTAACTTTTCCTCCAACTTTCAGTTTGGCACTAGATGCCATCTCTACTTGTCTAAAATCATCCTTCTCAACTACCATTACCTCTATTCTCTTTAGCACTCCACTAGAGATAAATCTCTATGTAGCACCTAGATCTATCAAAATGATAAAAGTTGGGTTCTCTATTTTACATGATGTCTCGAGCATAGTGGACTGGTGCTGAATCTAGCGGTTTTTCACCACTCCATGTATCCTACACGACTTTCCCAAATCTCCAACTATAGTGGGTCCTAATGATTTGGATGCTCTAGCCTTCTCAATCAGACAATCTCGCTGGTAATTTGGCTCTCCACATGTCCAACATACGGTCTTCATTCCAGCGCTTTTAGTCCCCAAAGTAGAAGTTTCGGCCTACCAGTTTGTGATCCTGGTCTATTCTACTGAATAATCCTAAAATGTTGTTGTTGTTGGAGATGACGTTGCTTTTGTTGTTGTGATCCTTTGTAAGGAGTCCTCTGCTGAGGATTTTTTTGTTGCAGTGTTGTGAACATAGGTCCTCTGGGAATATATTGATGCCCTAACATCTTTCTAGTTGGTGTCTGATGTTTTTGCACTCTTGATGGTGTATGTTCAATTAGTATAGAAGGATTCATTCTCTGATCCCCACTGTTCAACTCTTCATCATCTATGAGGGCCTAATGATTTACGTCATGCAATGTTTGAGGCGTTAGTATCCTCACCTTCACACGAATGTTGAAGTTAAAGCTGAAAACAAACATGTTGACTTTTAACTTCTTCATGCTCATGTGTGGAGCATACCTATGTAGCTCCATGAATCTGGCCTCATACTCTCGCACCATACAAACACCTTGTCGTAAGGCATTGAACTCATTAAAATGGCGCTCAATGAATTCCGTGGACAAGTACCTCTCCCAAAACCATTCCTCAAATATCTCCCATGATACATCTTTGATGACCATGTTTATTTAAGGTAGGAGAGTCTTCCACCATAGAATATAAATCCCCTTTAGCTGAAATACCACCATGCAGACTTTCATGCTAGAGGTGTAATCATGAAGCGTCAAGCACATTTCCATGTTCTCCAACCATTCCTCAGATACTAAGTCATCTGAGGCACCCTAGAAATCAAGAAACTTCACCTTCTCGAGATCTTTGTGTATCTACTACTACCAGTTGGTGCGCATTGTGAACCCTCATTGGGCATAGATGATCTACCTTCATCTGAATCTAGGCGGATGAGCAACGCCTCTAACATACTCTAGAAGGATCTCATCATACCTACCAAATCTAGTACAACAAACTACTCCTTCTCAGTGGTATTTTCTTCTCCCTGGGGATTATACCCCTATGGCATGGATACCATCGGAGGTGTCACACCTCTTACTCCAGCACCACGTCGTCTACTTCCCCTACGTCCTCTACCAATGATTACCTGCATGTAAAATTTCAAAATTTAATTAACGATATAATTTAAATCATTTAGTTAATATAGTGGAAGGCATAACGGTCCAATGTCCCAGGGTTGAACCCACTCTGATATCATATGTGATGACCCCTCCGTTACAACATCAATGTAAGTGAGTATAGTAGAGGTAATTTTTTTTTTTTGAAATAACATCATCATTAAAATATGTATTATGCGGCCCCTGGGGGGAAACTCAATTGGCAAGTGCCGTGAAAATGAAGTTCCATGAGGTTTCGAGTTCAATTCCCCCTGACTTACAATGTGTGTCACGTAAAGGGTGTCGTGGGCACACCTGGAGGTTATAGTGGTAGCAGTTGGATAACATGACCACGTGTAATGCGAGCACGTGCCCAACTAGTTGTTGATTCCTCCAGACATAAAAAAACAAAAACATGTATTATGCGACGTTAACATACTTCATAAATTACACATTCAATCTCATCATATCACCATACAACAAAATATGAATACAAAATCACTATTATTCAAGATAAACCACATCGTCTAATATAACTACCCGCCCAACCTATCCTGCAAGGTTAGGACCTCCAACACACATAATCAATGCTCAAGTCAAGGATTCATCTAATTGATTTTGACCATTTAAGGTCTTAAGATTGGCGATTGTTCTGAAGAACAAGGAAATATATAGATCCCTTAACCACAATTATACTCCGATTTTCATGACTAAATCAACAATAATACCCTTCATAAATTCTTTAAACATTGAGTATAATCTACTACGATTTAACAATCATGTAAGAAAATTTATCATGTACTTAAAAAGAATATTTTATAACACTCATCATGAAGCATAACAATAATTTCCACTTATCACGCATGTGTTGAATCCACACATAGGTTTTCCAAACAAAAGGTACTAAACTTTTCATACAATAATCAATATAATTTCGAGTTAAACTCACAATTTCATTTAATTCATAACTCTAACACTATGTCAACAATAATTCTTAACTTCTAAAAGTTGAGTGGTGATTACCTTGATTACTTGATCTCATTAAGTCTCACTCTATAATGTATTCTTTAATTATAAGTTGAAATTCTTAAAGAGTATCAAAAATAATTTCTTTCACTATAATAAAAGATATCCTAGGTTAAATTGATGCTTAAATTATTAATCATTATTCCTAAATGAGTATCACTCTCATTATTATTAGTTTTATAATAGCCTTAATTATTCCCTCTAATAGTTCATCACTCCTTATCACTAAGAGTCTTAATAAAACCAAATCCCAATTGGATACACTCTACACTTTTTAATAGAGAAGATCTTAATACAAACTTGATATAGGGGTTCAGTCAATTGTTCTCTTAAATAACAAATTTGCAAAAACTAAGTTGATTTCCAGGTTGGCATATCCATTTACTGCAACCATGTAAGTTCTAAACACACAAGTTTTTAAGGTTAATTGGCAGTGAACCTTCAATTTTAATTACTAATAAATACCAAAATATTTGGCAGTGATCCAACCCTATTTCAATTTCATGATCTGAAAATTAATTTGGCATCGACAATAAGTCTTAGTTTCAAAATCACAACCATTTCAACAATGATTATTGGCTAATAAAAATTGAATTGTAAAATTACTTTTACAACGATTGTATAATGAAATAAGTCCAATTTTCAATTTACTTGGTAGAGACCCAAAGAAGTTCAAACTCAATAAGCGATTCAAATTATTTTTAAAACTACAACGACTCTATCAATTAAAATTTCAAAAAATAAAATCCAAGGAAGAGATTACACAAACTCTAATTCTCCGAAAATATAAATAAATTGTATGTATCCCAACGAAACTCAATCTCAGACCTATAAAAAATAGACAACGATCCTACACATTCTTTAATTCACCGAAATGCACATAACTTAACACCCACACAGTTTTCCAAAATTCTGGAACTACAATTTGATTCGGAAGCGATTACGTGATATTCACTAAAATTTAAATGATTGTCAACAATGAATTCCTAAATTTGTTGTTGGAAACAACTTGACAACGAACCCAAAACTTGGGAATTGAGAAAAATTTAATTGAGAGATCCATCTTAACAGAATATTTCTTCTTATGATCCATACTCAAGAAATTAAGTTTGAAATTCTTACGAAATTGGATAACTACCAGTGCGTATTTACTCAAGGTAGGTCATGTGGTGAAGGGATTATAGCAATCATACACATGTAATTTCAATTGTACCTGGATAGCTTTCAACAAAAGTTGCAATCAAAATATCAAAATTTAGTAGCATTAAAATAAAACATCAGAAAAACGGGGTCTACAAACTAATTTGGCAATGACCCTAACAATTATTTTTCGTAAATAGAATTAAATTAAGAACCAATTAATGTATTATGAACTGGATATTTCCATAGAATTATATCGATCCAATAAAATCCTTAACTACTATTTGTGAAACATTTAGCAACGAATCTTAAGTTTGGTTTTGAAGTGCAAGTAACTTGATTGAGTCCAGTCATTGTAGTTCAGGTTTGGCAAGTTTGTTTGCAACGAATCCACTAAAGTAGTCCCAACCACACACTAAATGCAACGATCAACATAATTTGCTCCATAATCCAAAAAATTAAGCAATGAATTAAAAAGTCGATCTCCCAATGTATAAACAAGTTGCAGTGATCATTCAGAAGTATGAAAATTCAGACATGTAAATTTCAAGTGCAACATTCAGTTAATTTCTGGACGCAGAGTAGCAATTTAAAAGGGTAGTGAATCCAAAGGAATTTGGAATTTGGGGTTTTTTAAATAGTTTGGTAGCGTTCAAATTAAAACAAATTATAATTATTTATTTAATCTAAAACTCGATACAAAACTAGAGTTGTAACTAGTTCGTGGCGACCATGACAAAATTCAAAATTTCACTCTGCTTAAAATTTTACAGCGATCAACATCAGGCGTAAGAGTCTCTAAATGATAAAATAATTTTGGCAGTATTCAAGAAACTCTTAAAATTTTGATTCTGCCATTTAAATTGGCACCGCAAAATTAAATTATAAATCCCGGGTTATAAAATAACAATGACAAGAAAACAGAGTAGAATAATTTCTAGATTTCACAAGGGCTCTTCCAAGATCTTGTGAATTTATTACAGAAATTACAAATTGTTCTACGAATATTTTAAACAAATCATATATACAATTATTCTCTTATTACAATGTAATAACCCAAAAATAAAATAGTGGAACTCTAAAGATAGAAAAATTGAGGAAGTTCGTCAATTCCTTATGCTCCTTTTTCATTCTCTTGATAATGACAGAGACTTCACTAGTACCTCCCAGCCAATTCTAGAGGTATTGTTCTTCTCCCTTAGTCCCCCAAGCCGCAAAGGGACCACACACAAGAAACCAACAAACAATAGCTCCAAGGATTTCTTCACAAGGAAGAGCTTCCACTCTCTCTACAAGCTTAGTATCCCAATTCTCATAGGTAAAACATAGTCAATTAAATTTGGCATCATTACTTTACCAAGAATAAGTGAGATCCATTTTCCTTCTTCACCATTTGTTTTATAGAAATTTCCTCACTGACACATGTCCTCATGCACAAATAATTAACTTTTTAGATTAAATTAATTATGATTATTCATCCACAAACTTGTGACACTCTCTTCAAGTTGCACAAGTAATTGGCATTTTTATTTTATTTAAAAAGTCAGTTTCCCTCACATTCCCCAATTTGTTCTTATTTTCCCTCTTATTTGTCCCTTTGTTCCCCAAATTATCATTTAATGAGTGTCTCCTAACTAGATCTTAGTTAGAGTTGGATTATGAGTCTTCTTCTAGTTACATTGGTGGTAGCTTGACTCTAGATATTATTCTATGTGTCCACCTATTAATAGGTAAATCGGTAGATGTGGACATGAACTAATCCCCCTAGATCCACCTGGATCTAGAACAAAACAAGACGAAACAATACGTTTTCCCAAGATTACGATCATTGAATTTAATTACCAAAAGAGGAATAGATAATGTACCTTATGAATCACTTCATTATATCTTTGTTGATCCTGCTTTGCTCCACTTCTCCTGTGAGATCAGATCTGTAATAACACAAATCAACCAACGTGAAAGTAGCAATAGTGAAATTCAATGACAACCTAAACATGTGATCAAGGAGTCATGTAATAAAATATAAATCATTTTATGGGAAAGAGACATGCCACCATATTATATTAACTAAAGGCAGATGATACAACCGAATTGCCTTGATGTCGTAAGTTCCCTTTCAGTGGACCTTTTTTCTAACACACAGACACACATTTGCTCTGGTATTTGCATGAAGATTCCTCTCAAAAACTTTATAGATGAATGGAGACTTCAAACATCGTTTGAAATAGGATTCTTCACACAGACTTCAATCTATTCTCTCTTTAGTCTCTATGATTCTTAATGCTTGTACCTCTAACATTTTCCATGAGAAGCCTATCATTATATAGGATAAGCTAAAGTGGTTAAAGAGATGAGGATGATCCCACCAAATCTGAGAAGTCAGTAGGATTGTAACCACACGGATGCCACTTCATACTTCCAGAATATTCCACTTCTAGAAGTTGCTAGAACTTATTTCCTCTTTTAGTTTTAAAGCGTCACTGCGACCTGACTATATATCAGCCTGCAGAAATCCTGCAAACTGGCTATAGTACAACATGCGGAAATTATGTATTTTCACACTGTGTAAAGGGAGCTACCCACGGAGGCCTTCCAAAAATACATCTTGCAAGGGTGGAAAGAGGTTTCTTTTCTCAGGCAAAAGATTATATTGGGAACCAGAACACATGTTTATGTAATCATCATTAGGGTGACCAAAATAATGTGTAATAGAATGCCCCCCCAAGTATGAGTTTGGAACTCGAGATAACCGAAGTACTTCGTAAAATAAGCATGTATGTGTCGAGAACTAGGGGCGCACCAATCAGGAACCTGCAAACAATCAAGCATCTGTTCAATAGAACATTATGTCTAAAGTAGGCATTCCCATGTCTAGACCATAAATAACTGAAACCATAAATGTAGTTCATGACCACCAATTATACAACATGGATCCATGTCACCAAGATTTTGCATAGCCACTAGGAATACACTGTGGATCCATGCATGAAACAACTCAAGTATGAACATAGCCACGAGGCATACAAAGTGGATCTATGTGTCAAAACAAATCACAGATACTCCTTTGCAATCTAGACCAAAAATGATGAAGTCCAGGATCTTCAATCCATCGTCCGTTAGTACAATTCTATTCACGTGATTACAGATGTTGAATTTGAACGTGAATAGAAACCACTTTATTACCATTCATTAATGAAAACTGTTAATCAAATGTGAGGGAAATCACCATTGATGTCAATGACCCCCAAGGTACCCCAGTACAATCCAACAAGTGTGAATGAATGAGTTGTAATCGAACACTTGACGAAATCTCTCATTCAGGGATCAATAATGTAGATCCACTGTCGAAAGGGAAGAACCTACCATTGAGGCATGTAGGCTCTAAGGTACTAAATAATTTCTAAGCCTTTTCCCTGGATAATGAGTTGAAGGCGACAGGAAAAGGCTCGTCACAGGAGGGCCTTAATGTATCCTCCATCAATGACATGAAATAAGTAATAGATACAGGGTAGAGAAAAATACATATATGACTTCAGACTGACACAGAGAAGGTCGACATGGTAAGAATGGACAATTACAGATGGCCGACTCGAAAGAAGGTTTCAGTTGAACTTCGCTTGAACATACGAATGACACGATAATGATCTTGGCAGTATTGACCCAAAGACGACCTGAGATATGAACTTACAGAAGGTCAGACAAGAGACAAACGGATTACCCAACCCAGATTCAAATGATGAAGAGGGGTGTCATGTTTAAAAGTGATGCTTACTGCCATTAATACAGATATAGAGACACATTCCTTTCCCAAATTCCCCCCCCCCACCATTTCTGGCGAGTACCTCTTTATTTTTTTACACAAGCTTGAGGAGGATAACATATGCTTGTAATGTAAGTTCATCCTTCGGATGAGTCCCTCGGAGTACATTTAATGAACCCTAAAAAGGATTGGTTTGGTCCCATATTAGTTTGTTGATGTTTGTTTAACGAGTCCAAAGATAGAAAACTCGAAGGTTTTTCATGATTATAGAGTCTAGAAAAACACTTAAAAGAGAACTCTTTCAGTTCTTTTTTTGTAGAATAGTTCGACAGGACCGAAAAAGTGATAAACTATCGCCCATCAAACATTTTCTTCAAATACTTTTACAAGCGTGAAAAGAATAAGGTCGCTCAACAATCTTTTCGTTTTTAAGGAGCATGAAAAGAGCTTCAAGAATTCTCCATAGGTTTTGTTATTTTCGTGTTACCATGACGAGTACAAAAAGATGACAAAAGTATACTTGGTTACGTTCTCATTGGTTTTTGAGCCCGAGAACGAACAAAGACTATGCTCGAGGTTTTTCTAAAAAACCTTAAAAAGTAGTTTTACATGCGACAAAAATAGAATAAATCATAAAAACTGTCCATAATTCGTTGTCCAAAGTCCTAAATTTCTTCCTGCAAGGAACCAAACACTCACAAGACCTTTAGAGTTAATGCGTTTTTGACCAAAATGTATTTATATAAAACACAATATTAGAAAAAATGATAAAAAGGTAATAAATAGAAGCAAAAAGTCTTTTTCACCATTTTATTTTCACTTGGTCAAAACCTTGCCAAAAACCCTTGTTTTTTACCTCAACTTCAGTGACGGATTGTGGAGGCTACAGGGGATCATTCCACAAATGGATTGCATAAAAGAGGTAAGAATCTCATCTTCTATCTTTTCAATGGATCAATTTGTGTTTTTTATGGTAAAAAATCAAGATTTTTTTATGATTTGGGACTATTAGTCGTGCGTTGGGGCCGTCGCAAGTGGCCTATAACGGGCCCTGCGAAAACCAATGATTTCTGCAGGTGCGTTAAGGCGCACTCATGGAAATTCCACACTGTATTTGAAGTTTGGTCGCGGCGGCCGAAAAAACTAAAAAGTAAAGTGAACGTTGACTCAATAAAAACCCCAAAAAATGTTGAAAAGGTGTGCTAAAGATCTTCTCTATTTCCCATCCAGATTTGCTTGCAAAGATGTTGGAATGGAGGGAGCATGAGCATGAAGAAGATGATCTCATGGCTTTAAATGGTCCAAGGACCATGAATGCACTCTGGCAATGTGGTCTATTAAAATTCTTCAAAGTTCAGAACATGAGAGCCCAACAGATATTACTAGAATATCTGGTTCATATGTGGGATTCAGAACAACAATTGTTCCACGAGGGTGTTCATGTCCTCTCTTTGGATATTGAGGATATTTATTTCGTGACAGGGTTGTCACGTTGTGGGGCACACATGACTTTGATGGGTGGTCAAGGTGTTGGATTGCCCATGAGTGAGTACATTTGTGAGCATTGTGAACCTGATACTGAAAGACGTAAAGGAAAAGTAGAAATCCGAGGTGTGAGATATTTGACCCTTGGGATGTGACATCCCCCAAAAATAAAATATTTTTTATGTGCTAGAAATTTGTTTCCCTTTTTGGCAAATTCAAATCTGGAAAAATTTTGTCATTTATGGCAATTCCAAATTTCGAATTTAATAATTGTATTTAATTATTATGACTTTTGGGCAGAGATCTGTTTGGACTCAACTAACTATTTGACTATGACACTTGTATCACAAACAAAATATTTATATTAAGTGCAGGAGGACAAATGGAACAACCATGTTAAAATCAATTGACCATGACTCCATGAGTGGGGAACATGTTGGAACTGCCTCTAAGATGATTATGAGAAGTGGAAAATCAAAGATTTGGCCATTGGTAGCCCCTGAAAATCATGTATTAAGAGAGCTACGAAAATCCCCAAAGGAGGGAAAAAGACCCGGGAAAAAATTGATAAATAGCATATGTGAGGAGGCAGGATGCTGCCAAGTATGTTGGGGAAAAGATTTTTTGAACTCTCTTTCTGTTATGAACACTACAGATTGAGTGTGGGGCAAGAGGAGCCTGTTGAAATAGATTTGCCTTTCTGTTATGAGCATTGTTGAGTAAGTGTGAGGCAAGAGGATAACTGTTGGAATTGAAGTATATTGTTGAGGAGGAGTTTCCAAGTTTTCCCTCATGGATTCATGGTCATGCTAGGGGTTGAATCGGGCAAGTGAATTTGGCTGCCCTATTCTACGGTTGGGAGGAACGTGGTTGTTCCCCTTGTCTTCCCGCGGATTGGATTCAGATATGTTGATATACCCCTCTCTATTCTTGGCTATGTTTTGATTTATGGCAGGTATCTATTGTGTGATTATATCTTGCGTTAATGTAAACCTTTCCCTCTCTGTTCTTGGATGTTTTGTGTGTAACTCATATTGTGCATCTAATTGTTTCTAAATTTGAAATAATTCTTTCAATGGATGACATTTATCGTGGTATTAAATGTACAATCACAGACTAAATTTTAGAGTGGTCCCTCCCGAAATCTGGAATTGCTAGGAAAATTTATTTTTATAGAAGTTGAGTTTAAGAAAGCCGGTACATCTATGGGTTAGGTTTAATCTGAAGTCAAAATACTAGATTTACAAGAATTCAGAAAGTTAAAAAATTCTGGGAACCCTGGAAACCAAACTCAGATCCCTCAGATCATCATTTATAATTTCCAAACTCTGATGGAATGATATTCTTATTCTTGTATTTACATAGATGCACAGATCTAGTATTGTTGACGTTTAATGCATTGTTTAAAGAGGCTCTAAGTGAACATAATAGGAGTTACCTTTTACAAAACCTGTTACCCTATTGTACCCCTTTATAGATTATATCCGTATAAAACTCAGAAGTTAGATTTTTGGAATCTTTATAAGTAAACGGATATTGAATCCTTCTACACCTACTGTTACACAGAACGAAAGTAAGAATACCAGTACAAGGAAAAAATCTTAGAATTATAAAAATAATGTGATTTTCAACATTCGGGACTTGTTGGTTACATTTATATGAATTTCCCTTGCCTTTCCAAACTTGGAAACCCCCAATCTCGAAATCCCGAAGTGTTCGTCCCACACCCTTTCACATTTTGGAATTCGAGAGTTGTTGTGTGTTGTTGTTTGGCATTTGAAACCCCGAATCCCGAAATCTCGAAGTGTTGATCCCACACCCTTTCACCTTTTAGAATTCGGGAGTTATTGTGTGTTGTTGTTTGGCATTTGAAACCCCAAAACCCCAAATCCCGAAATCTCGAAATGTTAGTTCCTTTCTTTTTCGCAATTCAGGAATTGTTGTATGTTGGATATTTGGCTATGGAACTCGTGAAGTTTCGAATCCCGAAATGTTAGTTCCTTTCTTTTTCGCAATTTGGGAATTGTTGTACGTTGGATGTTTGGTTATGGAACTCGTGAAGTTTCGAACCCCGAAATCCCGAAATACGAGTCTCACCTTTCTTTTCTTTCGCATTTCGAAAGTTTGTTCATGTTGATGTTTGGACACCGGAATTCGCGAAGTTTCGAACCCTGAAATCCCGAAATGTGGGACCCACTTTTCCTTTTTCGTATTTTCGAAAGTTTGTTGATGTTGATATTTGGACACTGGAACTCGCAAAGTTTCAAACCCCAAAATCCTGAAATGTGGGACCCACTTTTCCTTTTTCACATTTTCGGAAGTTTGTTTATGTTGATGTTTGGACACCGAAACTCACAAAGTTCCAAACCTTGAAACATCGAAATGTGAGTCCTACCTTTCCCTTTTCGCATTTTCGAAAGTTGTGGTGTGTTGTTGGGCACTTGTACTTGCAAAATCTCGAACTCTAAAATCTTGAAGTACTGGTCACCTTTCGCAATTTCGGGAGTTGTTGTGTGTGTTGATGTTTGGCTTTTGTACTCGTGAAACCCTGAACCCCAAAATCCCAAAGTGTTGGCCCACATTCTTTCTGTATTTCGGATTCGGGCAAACAACGGGGTCCTTTGTTTTGTTCAGCATTTGTAATCACTGAAACCCAATTGACCTCTATTTCTTGACAAAGCTATAGGAATTATTGTTATAGGAACAACTCAAATACTGTAATGTATGGACTGGTAGAGAACGTTGGAGGATCTTCATCTGGGATAGAAGTATAATAATAACAGTTCATATGACAGGTCATTGTGTATGGGGCATGATAAGTACCTAAATTATTATGGAGAAGGATATGGGTATATACTTACTTGTAGGTGGAAATAAGAACATATGTTAATAGAGAGTTAAAGCGAATTTCCTACAGTAAAAATGATAATATCACCTTTACACACGCACATAGCAGACAGTCAAGTTACCTACTATTATAGCAGTCATGAAGATCTAGACTTGCAATCACAAGCATAATGAAATGTGAAAAACTGATTACTTTGACAATTTTTTGTTCGAAGTAAACTATACTGGTGTAATGATGTCTTTATGGATCGAATTGAATCTTACTTTCTCTTAAATTCTAAGCTTATATGAAGTTGAATTATGTCATAGAAAATTTTTTTTATGGTAAATTTGAGGTACATTACATATGGTATCAGAGAAAAATTTACAACACTGGGCTTGAATAGGGCCACATTAATTTCTTAGCATATATTCTGATTTATGAAAAAACTAATAAATCTTGTGGATTACAAACATAAATCTTTTCTGTTTTGTGTTGAATAATGGCAGCTCAAGAAGGTGCAGAAATCAGGATGGAAGAGAATCTGCAACCAGGACCTCCTAGAGATCTAGGAAAGAACAGTGATGGAAGCTCACCCACGGAGGTGTTGGAAACAATGAGGAACCTTGTTGTTGAACTACAAGTTTTCAAGGCTAACAATGAAAAATTGAAGAACGCACATCAAGAACAGTAAGAGATAAATGAAGTCCTGATGCGTAGTATAGTAACCAAGAAAATCCCAAAAGATGATCACCATGAGGAAGAGGTCAGCAAAAGGGCCTCCAAGAATTCTGGTGCGAAGACAGAAAAAGGAGACAGTTCATCTGAAGGGACACCTTCAGCTGAAGACAAAACCATACCAGACAAAAAAAGAAAACAGACAGACCACCTTGAAGGATAATTTAAAAAGATTAAACCATCTACTTTTGATGGAGAATCCAGGACAGGAGAAGAAGCCTAGGCATGGTTGTTGGACATCAAAAAATACTTCCAAATCTACAACTATTCTAGTAACATGAAAGTCAAAATGGCCATCTACAATCTGAAGGGGAAGGCTAGCATTTGGTGGTAGGACCTGAAATTGGCCAAGGGCCTAAAGGAGAAATAGTTGGAATGGTTTGACTTTAAGAAGTATCTTAAGAAACAATACATTTATAAAATCTATTATGAAAGGAAGACGAAAGAATTTTATGAGTTACGACTCGGACAAATGACGATGGAGAACCTTATAAATAAATTTCTGGAACTACTTAGGTTCGTACCATACATCTGGGAGGATAAGGTAAAAATCCAACGATTCTTAAGTTGTTTACCATAATCCTACAGGGACAGAATTGAGTTTGACAACCCCAAATCCTTGAGTGAGGCATTCAGGAAGGCACGAATGTGCTATGACCAGTATAAACAACGGGTAGAGTTTCCCAAGACCTGGAAGGATAAGAAGCAAGATGGAATGTACCAACGAAAGAAGGGATACCAGCCAGCTCCTTATTGGAATGCGGCAAAAAGTTTCCCAAGGAAGCATTTTCACTCCAATCATCTGAATACGCAAGGTAGCAGTAAACAAGTAAACTTGGGAATGAAGAAGTTTGGGGACAACTCCCGTGAGCCATTAAAGTGTTGGGAGTGTGGAGAGCCTCATCTAAGGAGGAACTGTCCATGTTTAATTACAGCAAATAGAACTATTGTTCACAATTTATAGGAAGCCTCGACAGTGGGAGACATGGGAATAAGTTTGCATCGAATAAATGCATCCATAGATGGTCGACAAACGGACCACCAGTCCTTGGTGGTAGAAATATAAGGTAAAATCCATGACACTCGAATTTTTGTTTTAATTGACTCTGGAGATATGTTAAGTTATATTACTCCCGATGTAGTAGAGTTGAATAAACATAAGAAACAAAAGCACGAAAAATCTTGACTTGTACAACTAGCAACAGGTACTAAAAGAAAAGTAGTTAACTTTATTTCTGATCTTGAGTTCATTTTAGATGGTCAAAAGATAAGGACCAATATGAACATCCTACCACTAGGATCTTATGATATGATTATCGGGATGGATTGGTTGGATCAACACAATGAAGTACTAGACTATTATACAAAGATACTTAGCTACAAAGATAACTTTGACACTGTTAGAACAGCCCAAGGCATACCAAAACCTGTGTCAATTAGACAAGTATCAGCGATGCAATTCAAGAAATGTATTAGAAAGGGATGTCAAGTTTACGCCATCCAAGTAATGAATCTATTAGAAAAAGAAGATAAGCCCAAGTTAGAAGACTTTGTTGTCCTACGTGAATTCAAAGACATGTTTGTTGATGAGATACCAGAACTACCTCCTAGGAGAGAAATAGATTTCTCCATAGAGTTACTACCCAGATCAACCCCCATCTCAAAAGCACCCTACCTAATGAGTCTACCAGAACTGACAGAATTAAAAAGACAATTACATGAATTGTTGGACAAAGAGTATATCAAACCTAGTGTCTCTCCATGGGGTGCACCAGTCCTCTTTGTGAAAAAAAAAGATAGTACTCTAAGACTATGTATCGATTATAGACAACTGAACAAAGTGACCATTAAGAACAAATACCCCTTACCATGGATAAATGATATGTTCGATCAAGTTGATGGGGCCAAGATCTTCTCAAAACTGGATTTACAATCCGGTTATCATCAAGTTAGGATAAAGGACTAGGACATAAACAAAACATCTTTTCATACAAGCTACGGACACTACGAGTCTGTAGTCATACCTTTTGGACTCACTAATGCACGAGCCACATTTATGTGCTTGATGAATAGCATTTTTAGCTAGTACTTAGACAAGTTCGTAGTAGTATTTATCGACGATATTCTAGTCTATTGTAAAACGGAGGAGGATCATGATGAACACTTACGAATAGTTCTGCAAACACTAAAGAAACACAAACTATACGCAAAATTCGACAAATGTGATTTTATCAAAAAGAAATACAATATTTAAGACATGTCATTTCCTCGGAAGGTATTGCCATAGACCCGGAAAAGATAAAAGCCATTATGGAATGGCCAGTGCCTAAGGATGTGGAAGATTTCCGATCATTCATGGGAATCTTCGGATATTATCGCAGATTTATAGAAGGGTTCTCCAAGATAGCCTACCCTATCACGTCATTACAAAAAAAAGGGACCAAGTTTAATTGGTCGCAAAAGTGTCAAGAGAGTTTTAACAAGATAAAATAATTATTGACATCGGTGCCAATCTTGAAGGTAGCAGACCCAGATAAAGACTTCACAGTATGCGTTGATGCAAGTAAAGAGGGACTAGGTGGTGTTCTATCTCAAGAAGGGCACGTGATTTGTTATGAGTCCCATAAATTAAAAGAACACGAGTGAAATTATGTCACTCATGACTTAGAATTGGTCGCAGTAATACATGCCTTAAAAATGTGGCGATACTATATAATGGGCAGAAAATTCTTACTATTGACGGATAATAGCAGGGTGAAATATTTGTTTAACCAGCCAGACCTTAATGCAAGACAAGGAAGGTGGCTAGCCTTCCTGAGCGAATTCAACTTCGAGGTCAGACATATCAAGGGTAAGGAAACTAAAGTAGCAGATGCTTTAGGCCACAGAATCCATGGGTTATTTGAGATAAATATCAACAAGGCAGAAAATGATCTGGAACAAAGAATAAGAACGGAAGGTGTTAACGACGAAAATTACACTAAAATGATGGTAGAATTTCAAAATAGTATCGCAAACCCAGATAAACTAGATATAAGTATCAACGAGAAGGGACTTTTAAGATTTAAAAACATATTGTACATAGCAGATTCAGCAGAGTTAAAATTAATTGGTTTAGATGAAGTGTATAAGAAACCATATTCTGGCCATCCAGGTTACCAGAAGACAATAACAACACTCAGAAAACTATTTTACTAGCCTAACATGAAGGGAAAAATAGCAGAATACTTGGCTAGGTGCCAAGATTGTCAGTAGGTTAAGGCCGAACACCAGCATCCATCCATCCTATTACAACCACTACCAGTACCAGAATGGAAATGGGAGACCATATCACTGGACTTTATAACAGGTTTGCCAAAAACTCAGAAAAAGAATGATTCAATCATGGTTGTAATCAATAAACTCAGTAAGTCTGCACACTTTATTCCTGTAAAGTCTACTTTTAAAGCTATTAATATTGCTGAAATATTCATGAAAGAAATTTTTAGCTGCATGGTATTCCTAAAATGGTGATTTCAGATAGAGACGTAAAATTCACATCCGCTTTTTGGAAGGAATTGTATGCAGGACTAAATACTAATATGAATTTTAGTATGAGATATCATCCAAAAATGGATGGACAGAGCGAAAAGGCAAACCAAATCATAGAGGATATGCTCTACATGTATGTAAGAACAAAGCTAAATAAGTGGGAAGACTACCTACACTTGGTAGAATTTGCATATAACAATGGGTACCAAACTCCGGCTAAGTTGAGCCCTTTCGAAATACTATATGGTAGAAAGTGTACAACTCCAATTAGCTAGGATAACCCAACTAACAGACTCATGGTTGGACTAGAGATGCTCCAAGAAATGGAGAACATGGTAAGGAAGGTACAACAGAACTTGAAATAAGCATAGGACAAACAGAAGAGCTATGCGGATCAGAAAATAAGACACGTGGAATTTCAAGTGGAAGATCATGTTTACCTAAAAGTCAAAGCCCGAAAAATCTCATTGAAGTTAGGGAACTGTGCCAAGCTGACACCAAGGTTTAGTGGGCCCTTCGAGACACTAGCTCGAATTGGACCCGTAGCATATCAACTTTCACTTCCAGTTAATCTAAGAATTCATAATGTATTTCATGTATCTTTGTTGAAAAAGTATATTCATGACCCTACTCATATGATTGATTGGAACTTGGTGCAGGTGGAACCCGAAGGCGAGTTCCAGGTGGAACCCCTGCGCATTCTGGACTGGAGAGAAATAACACTTCGGAATAGAGTCGTCGCTCAGGTAAAGGTGCAATGGAAGAACTTTAGTCCTGAGGAGGCCACTTGGGAATTGGAAGGAGATTTGCGGAAATCTCATCCAATCCTATTCCAGGAAAGGAATGAATACTGAGGACATTGTTTTACTGAAGGGGGAAAGGATGTGACATCCCCCTGTTAGCGCTCTGTAATTTTCCTAAGGCTGTAAGGCAGTCACAAAGGCAACATCAAAACCACTTTGAATCTTGGATCTAGCCCTCCAAGACTCAGAGAGGGATCTCTCTGTATGATATAGCTTTGTTTAATAGGTATTAGGCTAGTTATGCAAATGTGGGGTTGGAGTTTTTAAATGTTTGTTTTGGACAACAAGGAGGGCCATTGGGCAAATGGGGTCTGCACTTGAATATGTGATTAATTCTCAGATTTGGACAAAGCTCTTACACAGGGAAAGGTAGCCGAAATATTGGATCGAATTGAGTTTTAAAAGAAGAAATAAGGGAGGAAAAAACCAATCCAAGGAGAAACTAAGAATTCCATGACTGAACTCTTTAGATGAATAACATAAAGATTGTCAAAAGGACAGATGCAGAGTATCTGATGATAAATTATGCTCTGTTTACTTACTTTTGACAATAAGAACTGGAAAAACAATGGAAAGATGGCAGGAAAACACTTTAACAGAGGAAAAACACCACCAATACATCCACACAAGAATCCTGTAGCAAAAATAACATGTCCATCACTGATTGATCATTCAAAAATTACATAAAGAAGTTTTTATGGCCAAGCACAGCCCACAGTCCTGCCAGGAACCTCACATGTCAAACCATTTTACATCAAAATCCTCTGAATAAATAGGATAGATCATCCCAATAAGTTTTGGAAGTCGTTTTAACCGCTTCGGCAAAAAATAGCCACCACTCCCACAAAATTTGGAGCTTTCTGCCACGAAAGACAGACCGGTTTTCTGCGAAAAAGGGGTCCGAGAAGACATGTTGTTTCTCTTCTATTATTATACCTGGGAAAAAAATGAAAGAGGTTATTGTATATGGACATGTTCTGGACAAAAACCGCCTTCGGTTTCGCCAAATTCGTCCCCAGCTGGCCGTAACAGCGCCTGCAAGATCGGGACTGAAACGGAAAATTGAAAATCTGGAAAAATAGGCCTCGAAGATGTCTTCGATTCTCCTTGCTCGTAACTCCGCTGCAAAAACTGAGAGAGGTTTTTGTTCTTCAGCCCGTGCTGAGAAAAAAAAAATCTTTGATTTTTAAAATACGTCTCCGTTTTCCCAGAATCTCCTCCGGAAGAACACATGTTGAAATAGGCAAAATTAGCAAAAACATGGCAAAAGCGGTTTTTTCTTGTGAAAAGCAGTATTCTGGACCCCCCCCTAGGTTAAAACATGGCAAAAAGTTTGCTTTTTCTCAGGAAAAGCAGATTCGACCCCCCAAAGTTGTGTTTCTACTTTAAATTCCACTGAATGGTATGGACGACATCGCGGAGGGGATTATTTTGTAACCACTGACCCCTGCTAAAACCGGACAGGAGGGGGTCCCACTTTTGTGGGCCCCTTGATTAATTTGTGAATGAGTTTGAAGGGTTTCTCACGTATGGAATGCATGGGTATGAGGGTGTGTGGGGGTAAATGTGAGTGGAGGGTGACGAGGCGCGGGGTGTGCTGAGTGGGAGGACGACATATGAGGGGGGTGGGGTGAGGGTGGAGTTGGGACTTAGATAGTTCATCTTGTTACGTTTTATTCTTTTAACATTTCCATGTGTCAGTTTTCACATTGTTTTGCAGTATTTAATATCGCTTTACATTTGTGGCTTTAGTTTCGCTTGTTTTAAACTTTTAATATTTTAGTTTTATTATGTATTTGTTTTATATGTTTATTTATTAGTAATATTTATTATAATATATATATTTTGGAATATTTTTGTTTTATAATTGTTTTAAGTTTTTTTCAAATTTGTTTTATTTCATTTAACTAATCCCAATTACTAACCTAGTTATTAACTATATTTTTAACTTTAATTAATAATTAATTAATTAATAATTAATCAATAATTAATTAATTATTTAACTAGTTGTTTATTAATTAATTTAACCAATGCCTTATTTAATCTAACTAACCGGGATTATTAACTTAATGTTTTATCCTAAGTCCATTTATTCAGGGTGGATAGAAGGTGGTAAGGAGGCGCTATTCAATGGGTTGAAAGACAAGGGAGAAGGCGAAGTGAGGGGATGAAGGATGCAACAGGGTTATGGAGGATCGGGCTAAATGGATGGAGGGAGGAAACGGAAACAACCGAAAGCTAGACCCTCTTCATCATAGGAGAAACGCCAAATCAACAATTGAAGAATTGATTCGCCTATAATTATAGGACTCCAAACATAGCTCCACCGGGATGGCGTTCTTCTTCAGAGGTGTCAAGAACCACGGGGATCAATACGCGTAATTTAGCGCCATCCATTACCGATCCCAAAACTTATTCTCGTAATCCCAGGCTACGTTTTGATCTTGCAACCTAAAACCAAACTAAAATGTTTAACGCTTAAAAAGAGATGCTCTCTAATGCCGAGCTTATTTATTTTTCTTTTCCTACCTACCCCACCGCAATCATCGTCAATCGGGTAATGGAAAAATTCCAATGAAGCCAATCCAGCCAGCTGATTTAGTGGTTTTGTTCTTCAATCGTCTGCGGATGAAACTCGAAATGTTCATTACTCATGCTTGAGAGTAATTCCCAACCCGCTTTCCCTTAGTACATAAACTTTGATAAACCCGAACAATAGGAAAAACACTGGCAATGGAAAAATATCCTGTATTAAAAAAATTCTCCATATATGTATTTACAGGATCAATATAGGTTTGGCCCATCTTTTGATTTTCAACTTCAAACAACTCAACATCAAAACTCGATTTTTCACCTATGCATTCTATGTCTTTCAACACTTCCTCATACGACTGTGGATGCTCTGATGGTTTGTGAAATGATGTCTCTGCTGCAAACGACAAAGAAGTTGTCTGCCTGATCATGTCAATATCATAACAACTTTTTATCCCATATCTGTATGATGAAGACTTTGACCACACCGGCCATCCAACCGATCAGCTATGGGATCCTGAAAAGACTGACAAGATTGTTGCATTGATTCAAATGATATTTCCTGACCTTTGATGTATTTATCCTTCAACACTTGTCCAAGAGTCTTCTTCAAAATTCGAAATGAATTAAAGCACAATGGTACAGAGTTATTTTGGATTAACTCAGAATTTGCCTCGGGCTTTAATATTTCATCTGAAATTTGAAAATCGAAGTAGGGCAAGTGCTGCGATTCTGGGTTTAGGACAACATCCATATCTCTGATATTTTTTGTATCTTCCTCATCGCTGTCATGACTGTTGTGCAAGGGTTGATTGTCGCATCTGAACGGTAAATGATCTTCTTCCTACCAATGACATGCTGCTGATTTCTCTGAACAATCAACCTCTATTTCAGCTCCATGATCATCCTCATACTGTTTACACTTGGGTAAATCACCCATGGATGAAAATCCATTGAACATGCATATCATGTTAGCTGGTTGTTCCTCTACAAGTCGAGATGGAGCTTCATCTATGACTGTGTTGTGAATTCAATACATGAATGAATCATTATTCAAACCATGGTACCCAGGATGAGCAGAAAAATGTTTGGGGATTGTGACCGTGTCTTTCTCTAAAAGCAATGGAAAATGATGTCTTTGGACAACAAGCTCTTCTTTTATGATAATCTTCTGCATCATCTTTTCCATGGCACTGGCCAAAATCTGCAGTTTAGCTTCTGATGATTTCAGCTGCTCCATTTCTTTGTCCTTTAACTGTGACCTCTTGATCAGCAAGTTGGTCTCCACATCAACTGCAATGCTCTAGATTTCTTCAAGGCTTGTAGTGTTCCTTTCTCTTAACTGAAATGTCATCTCAGGATCGAAGGCATCTGGGTAATGCAAGTGAGCTGATCCTGGGGGTGGCCTTATATCAGTAGGTATTGCATGATACACTTTATTAAATCTGGCTGAAAACTGATGTACTGTCTCCCCTGGCTTTCTTTTCAAGTGGTCATACTCTTCTAGGAGGAGGAAAACATTTCCCATGACCATCCACCTGTCCAAGAAAACTTGCATGAACTGCTGAAAATTTCTGATGCTAGCAGCTGGAAGGTTCCTAAACCAATCTTTAACTTTACCTCCCAAGGATAGGGCAAACATCCTGATACAGACATCATCATCTTCAACCTCATAAAGGTCAAGGAAATTCTCAAGGTTTTGAATATGCTTTTCAGCGGTGATCTTCTCATTTTCTCCATCAAACCTAGGCAGATTATTAATGTAATTGACAGGGAGGTCATGGAGAATAGGAGGCAAATCTAGAGGTTGATATCGGTCTGGGATTTTTGCAAGCATAGGAGATGAAGCAAGGGGCTTACAAACATCCAGAGGTTTAGCAGGAGTAGGAGACAAAGCAGGAGGCTTATGTCTCACTAGGGTTTCTACAGGTGCATCTGGGATGTGCACAGGTGTATGAGCATGTACATAATCTAAAATTGGGGATATGATCTCTTGAGACTCATCAATTGACTGATGTTCAAAGTACTCTTCAACAATATACTCTTGATCAGGATTAGAAAAATACCATACATGATTGCAGATAAAACCAAATATGTCTTGAATGCAATTTGAGCTTGAGTACCTAGTCTTTCTAGGCTGCTTGGTCAAGCTTTAGGTTCTTCCTCCAGTGGAGTCTTCGAGCTAGCACTGTTTGGAGATGATTGGATTTGCCAGGTGAATGATCTCAGCCTTCTTGTTTCTGTTCACTATCCACCATCAGTGATCATATCTGGAGCTTTGAAGTATACTACTAGGAAAAGTTCCCCAGCGAAGTCGCCATTCTGTTAGCACTCTGTAATTTGCCCAAGGTTGTAAGGCAGTCACAGAGGCAACATCAAAACCACTTCGAATCTTGGATCTATCCCTCCAAGACTCAGAGAGGGATCTCTCTGTCTGATATAGCTTTGTTTAATAGGTATTAGGCTAGTTATGAAAATGTGGGGTTGGGGTTTTTAAATGTTTGTTTTGGACAACAAGGAGGGCCATTGGGCAAATGGGGTCTGCACTTGAATATGTGATTAATTCTTAGATTTGGACAAAGCTCTTACACAGGGAAAGGTAGCGGCAATATTGGATCAAATTGAGTTTTAAAAGAATAAATAAGGGAGGAAAAAACCAAGCCAAGGAGCAGCTAAGAATTCCTTGACTGAACTCTTTAGATGAACAACATAAAGATTGTCAAAAGGACAGATGCAGAGTATCTGATGATAAATTCTACTTTGTTTACTTGCTTATGACAATAAGAACTCAAAAAACAATGGAAAGATGACAGGAAAACACTTTAACAGAGGAAAAACACCACCAATACATCCACACAAGAATCCTGTAGAAAAAATAACATGTCCATCACTGATTGATCATTCAAAAATTACATAAAGAAGTTTTTATGGCCAAGCACAGCCCACAGTCCCGCCAGGAACCTCACAAGTCGAACCATTTTACATCAAAATCCTCTGAATAAATAGGATATATCATCCCAATAAGTTTCGGAATTCGGTTTAACCGCTTCGGCCAAAAATAGCCACCACTCCCACAAAATTTGGAGCTTTCTGCCATGAAAGACGGACCGGTTTTTTACGAAAAAGGGGTCCAAGCAGACATGATTTTCTCTTAGATGATTAAACTTGGGTGAAAAATGAAAGAGTTTATTGTAGATGGGCATGTTCTAGACAAAAACCTCCTTCGGTTTCGCCAAATTCGTCCCCAGCTGGCCGTAACAGCTCTTGCAAGATCGGGACTGAAACGGAAAATTGAAAATCTGAAAAAATAGGCCTCGAATATGTCTTTGATTCTCCCTGCTCGTAATTCTTCTGCAAAAACTGAGAGAGGTTTTTGTTCTTCATCCCGTGCTGAGAAAAAACCTCTCTCTGATTTTTAAAATCCATCTCCGTTTGCCAAGACTATCCTCCGGAAGAACACATGCTGAAATAGGCAAAATTAGCAAAAACATGGCAAAAGCGGTTTTTTCTTGTGAAAAGCGGTATTCCGGACCCCCCCCTAGGTGGTAAGCGGTTTTTGGGGGGGGAGGGGGGGTCCACTGGAATGGTATGCCGACACGTGGAGGGGGAGTGGTTTTCTAAACTACTTCATTCCGGACCCCCCCCTCTCGTTAAAATCTGGATGGTGAGGGGGAGTCTGGAATTTTTGTGGACCCTTTGATTAATTTAATGTGAGTTTGAAGGGCTTTGATGTATGGAATGTGTGTGGGGTATGAGGGCGCGTGGGGGTAAAGGTGAGTGGAGGGTAACGTGAGGGTGCGTGGGGGTAAAGGTGAGTGGAGGGTGACGTATGAGAGGGGTGGGGTAGAGGGTGCGTGGAGTTAGAGGACTTAGGATAGTTCATTTTGTTATGTTTTTTTTTATTTTTAATATTTTATGTGTTTTTTTTTATTATTGTTTTTTGTATTTAATACATTTTACATTTGTGTTTAGTTTTTGTTTGTTTTAAACTTTTTAATATTTTGTTTTATTATGTATTTGTTTTATATGTTTATTTATTATAATATGTTTTATATTTTGAATTTTTTTGTTTTTATAATTGTTTTAAGTTTTTTTTCTTTTAAATTGTTTTATTTCATATTTAACTAATCCTAATTACTAACCTAGTTACTAACTATACTTTTAACTTAATTAATAATTAATTAATTAATAATTAATCAATAATTAATTAATTATTTAACTAGTTGTTTATTAATTAATTTAACCTATACTTATTTAATCTAACTAACTCGGATTATTAACTTAATGTTTTTATCCTAATTTCATTTATTCAGGGATAGAAGGTGGGTGAGGCGTATTCAATGGGTTGAAAAGACAAGGGAGTGAAGGCGTAGCGGAGGATGAAAGATGCAACAGAATGATGGAGGATCGGGCGAAATGGATGGAGGGAGGAAACGGGATCAACCAAGCCAGACTTCGTCATCACGAGGTAAAACGCCAAATCAGCAGTCGAAGAATCGATTCGCCTATAATTATAGGACCCCAACACCCCCAAAAATAAAATATTTTTTATGTGTTGGAAATTTATTTCCGTTTTTGGCAAATTCGAATTTGGAAAATTTTTGCCATTTATGGAAATTCCGAATATCGAATTTAATAATTGTATTTAATTATTGTGACTGTTGGACAGAGATATGTTTGGACTCAACTAACTATTTGACTATGACACTTGTATCACAAACATGATATTTATATTAATTGCAGGAGGACAAATGGAGCAACCATGTTAAAATTAGTTGACCATGACTCCATGAGTGGGAAACATGTTGGAATTGCCTCTAGGATGATTATGAGAAGTGGAAAATCAGAGATTTGGCCACTGGCAGCCCCTGAAAATCAGAGATTAAGAGAGGTGCGAAAATAGCCAAAGGAGGAAAAAAGACCCAGGCAAAAATTGATAAATAGCATATGCGAGGAGGAAGGACGCTGCCAAGTATGCTGGGGAAAAGATTTTTTGAGCTCTCTTGCTGTTATGAACACTACGGATTGAGTGTGAGGCAAGAGGAGCTTGCTGAAACAAATTTTCCTTACTGTTATGAGCACTATTGAGTAAGTGTGAGGCAAGAGGATAACTGTTGGAATTGAAGGATATTGCTAAGGAGGACTTTTCAAGTTCTCCCTCATGGATTCATGGTCAGGCTAGGGGGTGAATCAGGAAAGTGACTTTGGATGCCCTGTTCTACGGTTGGGAGTAACGTGGTTGTTCCCTTTGTCTTCTCATGGATTGGATTCAAATATGTTGATCTACCCCTCTCTATTCTTGGATATGTTTTGATTTATGGCAGGTATATGTTGTGTGATTATATCTAATTGCGTTAATGTAAACCTTTCCCTCTCTGTTCTTGGATGTTTTGTGTGTAACTTATATTGTGCATCTAATTGTTTCTAAATTTGAAATAATTCTTTCAATGGATGACATTTATCGTGGTATTAAATGTACAATCACAGTCTAAATTCTGGAGTGGTCCCTCTCAAAATATGGAAGTGGTAGGCAAATTTATTTTTATAGAAGTTGATTTTAAGAAAGTCGGTCCATCTACGGGTTAGGTTTAATCTAAAGTTAAAATACTAGATGTACAAGAATTTGAAAAGTTAAAGAATTCTGGGAACCCTGGAAACCAAACTCAGATCCCCCGGATCATCATTTATAATTTCCAAACTCTGATGGAATGATATTCCTATTCTTGTATTTACATAGATGCAGAGATCTAGTACTGTTGACGTTTAATGCATTGTTTAAAGAGGCTCTAAGTGAAAATAATAGGATTTACCTTTTACAGAACCTGTTACCCTATTGTACCCCTTTATAGATTATATGCGTATAAAACTCAGATGTTAGATTTTTGGAATCCTGATAAGTAAACGGATATTGAATCCTTCTACACCTACTGTTACACAGAACGAAAGTAAGAATACCAGTACAAGGCAAAAATATTAGAATTATGAAAATAATTTGATTTTCGGCATTCGAGACTTGCTGGTTACATTTATACGAAGTTCCCTTGCCTTTCCAAACCCCGAATCCCCGAATCTCGAAATCCTGAAGTGTTGGTCCCACACCCTTTCACCTTTCGGAATTTGGGAGTTGTTGTGTGTTGTTGTTTGGCATTTGAAACCCCGAATCCTAAAATCCTGAAGTGTTGATCCTACACCCTTCCACCTTTCAAAATTCGGGAGTTTTTGTGTGTTGTTTTTTGGCATTTGAAACCTCAAAACCCTGAATCCTGAAATCCTGAAATGTTAGTTCCTTTCTTTTTTGCAATTCGGGAATTTTTGTGCGTTGGATATTTGGCTATGGAACTCGCAAAGTTCCAAACCCCGAAATCCTGAAATGTTAGTTCCTTTCTTTTTCGCAATTCGGGAATTGTTGTACGTTGGATGTTTGGCTATGGAAATCGTGATGTTCCAAACCTTGAAATCCTGAAATACGGGTCTCACCTTTCTTTTCTTTCACATTTTGGAAGTGTGTTCATGTTGACGTTTGGACACCAGAACTCGTGAAGATCCAAACCCCGAAATCCCGAAATGCAGGACCCATTTTTCCTTTTTCTCATTTTCGAAAGTTTGTTTATGTTGATATTTGGACACTGGAACTCGTGAAGTTCCAAACACCGAAATCCCGAAATACGAGACCCACTTTTCCTTTTTCACATTTTCGGAAGTTTGTTTATGTTGACGTTTGGACACTGGAACTCATGAAGTTCTAAACCCCGAAACCCCAAAACCCCGAAATGCGAGTCCTACCTTTCCCTTTTCGCATTTTCGAAAGTTGTGGTGTGTTGTTGGCCACTTGTACTCATGAAATCTCGAACTCTGAAATCCCAAAGTACTGGTCACCTTTCACAATTTCGGGAGTTGTTGTGTGCGTTGATGTTTGTATTTTGTACTCACGAAACCCTGAACCCCGAAATCCCAAAGTGTTGGCCCACAGTCTTTCCATATTTCGGATTCTGGAAAATAGGGGGGTCCTTCACTTTGTTGAGCATTTATGATCATCGAAACCCGATTGACCTCTGTTTCTTCACAAAGCTGTAGGAATTGTTGTTATAGGAACAACTCAAATACTATAATGTATAGACTGGTAGAGAACGTTGGAGGATCTTCATCTGGGATAGAAGTATAATATTAACAGTTCATATGATAGGTCATTGTGTATGGGGCCTGACAAGTACCTAAATTATTATACGGAGAAGGATATGGATATATACTTACTTGTAGGCGTAAATAAGTACAGATGTTAATAGAGAGTTAAAGCGAATTTCCTATAGTAAAAATGATAATATCGCCTTTACATGCACACATAGAAGACAGTCAGGTTACTTACTATTCTAGCAGTCGTGAAGATCCAAATTTGCAATCACAAGCATAATGAAATGTGCAAAACTGATTACTTCGACAATTTTTTGTTCGAAGTAAACGATACTATTGTAATGATGTCTTTATGGATCGAATTGAATCTTACTTTCTCTTAAATTCTAAGCTTATACAAAGTTGAATTATGTCATAGAATTTTATTTTTTTTATGGTAAATTTGAGGTACATTTGTAACACACCCACCACGGGGCTAGAACATTTTTGGCTTTTTCCTTCCTTTTGCCGAGGAATAGAATTCCTCGAATACCTATGGGGCCTGATGCACTTCCTACCCTCTCTTGTCCTTACTCATGTGATCGCGGGTTATGACCACCGGCCTTATCAGAGAGGTACTTCCGTCTTTCGTGATTCAGGAAATCGCGATGCATTTCTGTTCCCCTGCTCTCTTGTCTCTTGAAGTGTCGAAATCTGAAGGGGACCAATAGTTTGTCATAACTAGAAATGCCTCGGATTAAAACATGTCACTCCACCTTTTGGGGTTTACTCCATCGGGATTTCAGGGTGTGTGATGACAGGAGGTCTCGCACCTGGGTTTCCCTTGAGCCGAAACTCCGAAACACTAAACTCTAAGATACTTCACTATTTCAGGAATTTATCCATCAGGATCTCGTGAGTCAGGGGTTTCGAAACTGGTAAACACGTGGGGCCCTCACTTAGGTACCCTGGGTGTCGAAATACCGAAATATGATAACTTTTCCACACTCTATCTTTCGGGATATCGCAAGTCGGGATTTCGGGACTTGCGAGTACTAGGGATCTCGCCCTTGGATATTCCGAATGCCAAAACATCGAAATATTGGGATTTAGCCACACACTATTATTTCGGTATTTCGCATGTCGGGATTTCGGGACTTGCGAGTACAAGGGAACTCACCCTTAGATACCCCGGGTGTTGAAACACTGAAACATCAAGACTCAAATCCATGTTAGACCATTTCAGGGTTTCACTAATCAGGATTTTGGGACTAGAGAGTACAAGGGAATTTACACCTGGGTGTCCCGGGTACTGAAACACCGAAATGTTGAACCAAGTCACACTATGCCAATTAAGGATTCCATGAGTCGAGGTTTCGTATATCGGAATTTTAGGATGCAAGAGGTCGAAGATTCACACTCCTTGACTACCTGAATGCCAAAAAGTCAATACCCCCGCTCATCATACACTTGACAAATTTCGGTGTTTCGCAAGTCGGGGTTTCGGGACTTGCAAGTACAAGGAAATACTTCCTTGGGTGTTTTGGGTTCCGAAACACCGAAAAGTCCTAATTCATACATACGCTGTCATTTTGGGTTTTCGTGAATTAGGGTTTCGAGTCTTGTGAGTACAGGAGAACTCCCACTTAGGTACCTCGGGTGTTGAAACTCTGAAAACTCAAACTTACCCACACACTAGCATTTCGGGATTTCATATGTCAGGATTTCACGATTCATGAGGAAAAGGGTTCTTACCCTCTCATCTCCTGGGTACCGAAAAGCTGAAATACTTACTAGCCTCCATGTGTACTCTACAACTGGACAGTCCAGATACTCCCATGGGTCTTGGAATCGATGGTCTCGATTTCCTCACTACTTACAAAGGTTAAAAAGGGGTCGAAGAATTAACGCCTGCGTTCCTTCATTCAATTTAACGATCATAATAGACCTTAGATCCTCCAAAAGGATCCCATTCATGCATTTAGCAATAGGAAGGGTATCCTGGGTATCGAACCACCGAAAGGTCCTTAATTCATCCACACGCTGTCATTTCAGGATTTTATGGGTCGGGGTTTTGGGTCTCGTAAGTAGAAGAGGACTCGCACCTAGATACCCTGAGTACCAAAACACCGAAATATCAAAGTCTAAGAATACCATTCTCTCCCGTGTCGGGTTTTTCAGACCTATGTCATAAAATCCTCTAGCAAATTCTTGGGTAAAATTTTAAAGAGGGTGTCCCTGTGGAAAGATCTATCCAAGGCATTACTTGAGATAAAATAAGGGAATAGATTTCTTGAGAATAGACTTGAATACTGAATCCATTCAAAATATACATATATACAAATATATACGTAATTCATATGTGGTCTTTCCAATATAAGCATGCAGCCACCATTTCTAATCAAACACCATACAAACAGACTTATATGGAAATCATTCATAATTTCACAAACCATGAGCATACATGTCAGAATATTTAAATTCAAGATACAAGATATAACACTTATCAGAAAACACCAGGTGTGATGCAAATCCTGAGAGGGGTGCTCGTTTTTACCCAACCGTAGGCTCAACGATTCTGAATGGATTTACCACTATCCACCCCCGAGCTTAGACCACGATGTTGTGAGACTAAGTCTCTGTTCGTCAGCGATCGAGAATGAATGTTACTCTCCTTCTTCTTTTCTATCACCCACTTTGTACTTTGTTCTAGAGTTATTTCGATCTTTTCCTGCGATCCCCCCCCTCATGTCCCCCTTTCCATACCTTTTACTTGCCTTTTCTTTTCCGGCGAGGTTGCGTGTGGTACGAATTTCCCTACGGTGGTCAGGTCTAAGGCCTCCACAGATGGGTGGTTCACCCCCATCCCTCATTAACTCATGAGGAGCCTCTTCATCTACCATCCTGGCGATTAATTCATTTCAGGGCCAGCGAGCTGCTCTTTGTTCTCTGAGCCAGTGAAGACCAAATATGGTATTGGTTTCGGTGGAAGTTAATGCCACCATTCCAGGCATTCCACCATGTTTCTTCAGCCATCGTGGTCTCTTTTTTTTTATCACATCCCCCTCCCAATAGTCCTGCAACACACACACACACACACACACACACACACACACACACACACACACACACACATATATATATATATATATATATATATATATATATTCATAATATTAATTTATATTCTTACGACCTTGTATAAGGTCCATTAGTATTCATAATGTTAATTTATATTCTTCGACCTTGTATACTAAGGTCCATTTAGAATCACACATTCACATCTTTGAGTTTTCCATAGTTCTTGGCCAGCATAATTATTTTTACAGACTAGGGGAAACAGGGTGTTACAATTCCCTCCCCCTTAATGGAACATCATCCTTCATGTTCTATCTATCATCATGACATGTATGTACAGAGGTAAACGAAATTGGATATGCATGTTTCATGGCATCCTCCATTTCCCATGTAGCCTCATCTGGGCCAAGATGTCTCCACTGCACCTTGACCTGTGCAATGGTTCGGTTCTGGAGCGAGGTTTCCTTTCTATCCAATATGCATTCAGGTTCTGGTAGGAATTCTCCCTCTGGTTCCACCTGGATCAAGGACTAGTCAATTATATGATTAGAATCATGTACATATTTCTTCAATATTGAAACATGGAAAACATTATGTGCTTTTACTGTGGGAGGAAGTGCTATCATGTAGGCTACAGGTCCCACTCTATATAGAACCTCAAAGAGACCACAATACTGAGGTGCCAACTTGGCACAAGCTCCCATTTTTAGGGAACTCTTCCTGGGCCTAACTCTGAGATATACATGGCCTCCCATATTGAACTCTCTTGGAGTTCTCTTCTGGTCAGCGTAACTTTTCTGTCGGTTCTGAGAGACCTTCAAGTTTTGTTTTATCTGATTCACTTGTTGTTCCATTTCTTTCAACATGTCAGGTCCAAAAGAAATTTTGTTTAGGGGATTACTCCAACTAACAGGAGTGTTTCATGGTCTACCATAGAGGACTTCAAATGGACTCATCCTTAAGGATTCTTGGTAGCTGTTGTTGTAAGAAAATTCCACCAGTGGCTGGTAGTCTTCCCACTTCTTGGGTTGATGCATTACATGCATTCTTAACATGTCTTCTAGTATTTGGTTCACTCTTTCTGTCTGTCCATCGGTTTGAGGGTGATAGGCGATGCTAAACAGCAACTTGGTCTCTAAACTAGCCACTAGTGACTTCCAAAAGTTGGAAGTACATTTCCTGTCTCTGTCAGACACGATCTCTTTCGGCATACCATGCAGTCTGAATATCTCCTTCATGAATACCTGAGTGATGTCTATTGCCTTGCAATTTGACTTGACAGGGATAAAGTGAGTGGACTTGCTCAATTTATCCACCACTACCATGATGGTGTCATTCTGTTTGGCCGAGGTTGGTACTCCGGTGATGAAATCCATGGAGATGGTTTCCCATTTCCATTCCAATATTGGTAGAGGTTGTAATAATCCTACTGGGTGTCGGTGTTCCTCTTTTACCTGATGGCATTCTATGCATTTGGCTAGGTACTCAGCTATGTCTTTCTTCAATCTAGGCCAATAGAATTGTTTCCTGGTGGCCGTGATCATCTTCGGGCATCCTGGATGACCAGTATAGGGTCTTTTATGTAGTTCATCCAGTATGAACCTCTTCAAGTTGTCACAATCTGGGATATACAATTTGCTTCGATAAGTGAGAAAACCTCCTTCCATCATCTGGTAGCTGCCATACTTTATCCCTGTGGGTTCTTACTGCAGGTACGAAGTCACGGTCTGGAAGAATGTGTCTGTCTCTTGTGCATTTCTGACTCTTTATTTGACATCCGTCTCACAGGTGCTCACTGTGGCCAGGTGAATTGTTTTCATACTTCTACTAAGGGCATCGACCACCCTATTTTCTTTTCCTTTAATGTGTTTGATTTCGAAATCAAACTCGTTGAGGAGGGCCATCCACCTATCTTGTATGGCATTGAGATTTTGTTGGTCAAACAGATATCGCAATCCACAGTGATCTGTCATAAGTAAAAAAATTCTTCACAGGAGTTAATGCCTCCACATTTTCAAGGTGTGCACTATGGTAGCCAGCTCTAGATCATGGGTCACATAGTTGACTTCATGCTCATTCAATTTTCGGGATTCATAGCAGACCACACTTCCTCCTTGCATAAGGACTCCTCCGAGCCCTTATTTACAGGCATCTATGCACACAAGGAAGTCATCTTTGGAATCAACAATCTTCAACATGGGTGCGTGGGTTAGTAGATGTTTCAGGGTTGAAATCTTTCTTCACATTTTTGTGTCCACATGAATTTTGTCCCCTTTTTCTGGATGGCATGATTGGACAACCAATCTTGGAGAATCCTTTTATAAATATCCTATAGTATCCTGCTAATCCCATAAAGGATATGATATCTAAAACATCCTTTGGGGCAGGCCATTCCATGATAGACCTAATTTTGTCAGGGTCTACTGCTACTCCTTCTTCAGATAGGACATGGCCCAAGTAATGTATTTGCTTCTGGAAAAATTCACATTTGCTGAATTTGGCATAGAGTTGATGTTCTCTTAGCACTTGCAACACGAGTCTAATATGCTCTTCATGCTCTTCTCCACTCTTGGTGTAAATTAGTATGTCGTCGATAAAAACCAGCACAAATTTGTCTAGGAATTTGTTGAGTACATTGTTCATTAAGACATGAAAGTGCCAGGGGAATTGGTTAGCCCAAATGGCACTACCACAAACTCATAGTGACCATACCTCGTTCGGAAGGCAGTTTTATGGATGTATTCACTCTTAAGTCAAACTTGATCGTATCTCGACCTCATGTCAATATTTGAGAAAATAGACGCACCCCCCAATTGATCGAACAAGTCATAGAGCCTGGGCAAGGGGCACTTGTTCTTTATGGTTACCTTATTGAGTTGTCTATAATCTATACATATTCTAAGGGTACCATCCTTCTTTTTCACAAATAGGACTGATGCTCCCCATGGAGACATGCTAGGCCGGATATAGCCCTTATCCATCATTTCTCTTAATTGCAATTTGAGTTCAACTAACTTGGGTGTGCTCATCCGGTGGGTGTCCTAGACACCGACACCGCTCCTGGTGCAAGTTCTATCAAGAAGTCTATGTCCCTTCTCGGAGGTAGACCCGGTACCTCTTCTGGAAACACATCTCTGTATTCTCTCAGGGTAGGGTGGTCTTCGAGGCTTGGTTTGTCATCTTCAATAGTTTTCAACACCTGTAATGCATATAGGGGACATCCTTTTCGACAATACTTTCTCATTTGCAGAGCTGATATTTGTCTCACCAAGACAGGCTTTCGGATCCCTTGAAGGGTTATCCTTTTCCCTTCTTTACTTACACATTCTAAGGTTTTATGGTAACAGTCCAATGTGTCTTTATGGGCAGCTAGCCAGTCCATACCAATCAACAGATCATACGATCCTAGGGGTAATATGTTAAGGGTTGCTTGGGTGGGGAATTCACCCAACATTAATTAGCACATTTTTTTTTTTTTATGTCTGGAGGAATCAACAACTAGTTGGACACGTGCTCGTGTTACACGTGGCTGTGTTATCCAACCGCTACCACTATAACCTCCAGGTGTGCCCACGATGCCCCTTACGCGGCACACAAGGTAAGTCGGGGGGAATTGAACTCGAAACCTCATGAAACTTCATTTTCACGGCACTTGCCAATTGAGCTGCCCCCCCAGGGGCTCATGAATTAGCACATTGGTATTACCTCTGCTACCCTTCTTTTGGTGCCAGTGGCTAACTGTACCAACCATGGCTTGGTAGGTTTTTTTTATTGTAGTTTACACTTATCTACAGCCTTAGGGGCTATATAACTCAAATTTGAACCAGGGTCAATCAAAATAGACACTAGATAGTTGGAAATCATACCTTATATTTCCACCATTGAAGCTTGCTCGTCAGCTAGGTTATTATCAAAGGCTACATAAATTTGCGGCACAATCCTGGCCACATCATTGATGGTGGTAGCTTCCTGGATGTTATAAATTCTCCGACTATTCTGTTGTCGGTGTGGGCAGTCTCTCAGTAGATGTTCTTCTCTGCAAACCCAACATTTCAAAGGTTCTTTCTTTGGGTTATCAACCTTCATTGGTACAGATCCAGAAGTTTTATTTCCGCTCAAGGAGGGAAAGTTATACTATTGTACACTTTGGGCTGGGAAACTCATCCTTGAGTTCTTCTTATAGTTCTTAAATATTGGGGATTTAATCCCCTTTCTCTAAAATCCTGAACTATTCTTCAGTTTCCAGCCTTCGCGAGGTTCAGTGCAATGTCCAAGTTGTTCATGACAATAGGTTCCCTTTCGGATAGTGCCTTCTAGGGTCTTTGGCTCATCAAATTCTATTTTGTTCTGATAGTCCTTAGGTAGTCCGTTGATGAAGCATTGTACCTTCACCTTTTCTTCTTTTATATAAGGTACATACCTCAACAAATTGAGGAATTTGTTGACATATTCTTCTATAGTGAGCTGTCCCAGTTTGAGTTCATTAAACTCTTTAATCTTCTCGTCGAAATATTTTTTCAATAAATACTTCTTCCGGAAGTATTTCTCAAATTTCTCCCAAGAGAGGTCCTCTTCGTGAACCCCTTTCACATTCTTAAGGTATTCCCACCAAATGTAAGCCTTTCCGTTCAAGTTGAAGGTGGCCACTCGAGCCTTCAAATTTTCTCAGAAGTCATGGACTCTGAAATACTTCTTTAGTCCAAGAAGTCAGGCCTCTACTTCCTCTCCCTTCTTTATTTCACCATCGAAGGAGGGTGGTTTGGCCTTCCTGAATTCTTCAAATTTATGACCCTTGGAAAGCTTTCGCTTCTTCTGTTTTCTTCGGGAATAACAACTAGTTCTGCTGCTAGAAGAGCCCTTCAAACCACCAGCTTCCTGCCGAGAGGAATCTTCTGCCACTGGTCCTTTACCACTGGGATGAACCTTTTTCGAGGTGCTCCTCTCAGTGTGGCCACTGATATGACCATGTTTATGTACCTTAGGTTCATGCTGCATTTTTCTTTGTAGGTTGGATAAGCTCTGCAGTAAAACTACATTAATTTATGTTTGCTTCTCTTGTTCTTTCATCATCCTCTCATTGTCATTCTTGCAGCTTTGTAACTCAACCATGAGGCTCCTCATAGTCTCAACCAGAACTTGAGGGGTCCCTACCACCCTCCTTTCGTCAGATTCTTCGTCTCTATTATGGGATCCCTCCCCCACTTCATGGTGAGTCACCATTCTATACGTTTGAAATTTTCCGCGGTTAATCTTCCACTTTGTGTGTAAAAGAAAAGCGTTTGTTGTTAGTCAATGTTTATATTCATTTATAACCAGTACATAATTCATATTTTTCACATGCACACACACCATAGGAGTTTTTCATTCTTAACTTTGACTTTTAATTAAGAAGGTTAAGATAGGGGGTTACTCCTTTTAACAGTACTCTGAGTGGAGTCTTTGCGCAACCCGCTCATGAGCCCAAGTAGGCCAACTGTTGTCACCATGCTTTGATACCAATTTGTAACACACCCACCATACGGCTAGAAAAATTTTGGCTTTTTCCTTCCTTTCGCCGAGGAACAAAATTCCCTGAATACGTATGGGGCCTTATGCAGTTCCTACCCTCCCCTGTCCTTACTCATGTGATTATGGGTTATGACCACCATCCTTATCGGAGAGGTACTTTCGACTTTCACAATTTGGGAAATCACGATGCATTTGTGTTCCCCTGCTCTCTTGTCTCTCGAAGTGCCGAAAGATGAAGGGGACCAATAGTTTGTCATAACTTGAAATGCCTTGGATTAAAACATGTCACTCCACCTTTCGAGGTTTACTCCATCGAGATTTCGGGGTGTGCGACGACATGAGGTCTTTCACCTGGGTTTCCCGGGAGCCAAAACTCTGAAACACTAAAATCTAACATACTTCACTATTTTGGGAATTCATCCATCGGGATCTCGTGAGTTGGGGGTTTCGAAACTGCCGAACATATGGGGTCCACACTTAGGTACCCTAGGTGCCGAAATACTGAAATATGATAAATTTTCCACACTCTATCTTTCAGGATATCGCAATTTGGGATTTCAGGACTTGCGAGTACTAGGGATCTCACCCTCGGATATTTCGGATGCCGAAACACTGAAATATCAGGATTTAGCCACACACTGTTATTTCGGGATTTCGCATGTCAGGATTTTGGGACTTGCGAATACAAGGGAACTCGCCCTTAGATACCTCAAGTGCCAAAACACCGAAACATCAAGACTCAAATCCATGTTAGACCATTTCGAGGTTTTGCTAATCAGGATTTTGGGACTAGCAAGTACAAGGGAATTTAGCCCTAGGTGTCCTAGGTACCAAAACACCGAAATGCCGAACCAAGACATGCTATGCCAATTCGGGATTCCACGAGTCGGGGTTTCATATATCGAAATTTCAGGATGCAAGAGGTCAAAGATTCACACTCGTCGACTACCCAAATGCTGGAAAGCCAAAACCCCCGCTCATCGTACACTTGACCAATTTTGGGGTTTCGCATGTCGGGGTTTCAGGACTTGGGAGTACAAGGAAATACTTCCTTGGGTGTTCCAGGTTCTGAAACACCGAAAAGTTCTAATTCATCCATATGCCATCATTTTAGGTTTTCATGAATTGGGGTTTCAGGTCTTGCGAGTACAGGAGAACTCGCACTTAGGTACCCTAGGTGCCAAAACTCCAAAAACTCATAACTTACCCACACACTAGAATTTTGAGATTTCATATGTCGATATTTCACGAGTCATGAGGACAAGGATTCTTACCCTCTGATCTCTCGAGTACCGAAAAGCCGAAACGCTTAACGGTTCCCATATGTACTCTACAGCTGGATAGTCCAGGTACTCCCATGGGTCTTGGAATCGACTGTCCCGATTTCCTCGCTACTTACGAAGGTTTAAAAGGGGTCTAGGCATTAACACCTATGTTCCTTCATTCAATTTAACAACCATAACAGACCTTAGATCCTTCGAAAGGATCTCATTCATGCATTTAGCAAGAGGAAGGGTATCACGGGTACTGAACCACCGAAAGGTCCTTAATTCATCCACACGTTGTCATTTTGGGATTTCGCGGGTTGGGATTTCGGGACTCGCGAGTAGAATAGGACTCACACCTAGATACCCCGAGTACCGAAACTCTAAAATATCGAAGTCTAAGAATACCATTCTCTCTCGTGCCGAGTTTTTCAGACTTATGTCATAAAATCCTCCAGTACATTCTTTGGTAAACTTTTAAAGAGGGTGTCCCTGTGGAAAGATCTATCCAGGGCATTACTTGAGATAAAATAAGGGAATAGATTTCTCGAGAACATACTTGAATACTGAATCCATTCAAAATATACATATATACAAATATATATGTAAGTCATATGTGGTCTTTCCAATATAAGCATGCAGCCACCATTTCTGATCAAATGCCATATAGATAGACTTATACGGAAATCATTCATAATTTCAAAAACCATGACAATACATGTCAGAATATTTAAATTCAAGATACAAGATATAACACTTATCAAAAAACACCAGGTGTGATGCAACTCCTCAGAGGGGTGCTCGTTTCCACCCAACCGTAGGCTCAACGATTCCGAATGGATTTACCACTAGCCACCCCCGAGTTTAGACCACGATGCTGTGAGACTGAGTCTCTGTTCATCAGCGATCAAGAAAAAAGGTTACTCTCCTTCTTCTCTGCTATCACTCACTCTGTACTTTGTTCAAGAGTTCTTTCGATCTTTTTCTGCGATACCCCCCTCGTGTCCCCCTTTCCACACCTTTTACTTTCCTTTTCTTTTCCAGCAAAGTTGCGTGTGGCACGAATTTCCCCCTGGTGGTCAGGTTTGAGGCCTCCACGGATGGGCGGCTCACCCCCATCCCTCATTAACTCATGAGGAGCCTCTTCACCTACCATATTCATGAGTAATTCATTTCGGGGCCAGCAAGCTGCTCTTGGTTCTCCGGGCTAGTGAAGACCAAATACGGTATTGGTTTCGGTGTAAGCTAACGCCACCATTCCAGGTGCCTTCCACCACCTTTCTTCATCCATCGTGGTCTCTTTTTTTCCAGCACATTCCCCTCCCAGTAGTCCTTCAACAT
>SNQJ01S0001540.1:264897-279099 GCA_010110895.2 Picea sitchensis
ATATATATATATATATATATATATATATATATATTCATAATGTTAATTTACATTCATCGACCCTGTATACTAAGGTTCATTCAGAAACACACTAAAGTAACACACAAGAGTATGATACAATAAAAATACAAGTGCTTATGCAGAGACAGGCTAAGAGTATTATTTCTTCAAGTAAAGCCCATTTATGGGTTCACTCAAAGGAGTGCTCTCGTGATCTACTAATTCATATGCTCCCTTCTCTAACATTCTTTTAACAATATAAGGGCCTCGCCACATAGCCTCAAATTTTTCATCTCCTAGCAAATCCTGATCTTGTTCATAGAGGAGAACTATATCTCCTTTAGAAAACATGTGTGGCTTGACATGTTTGTCATATTGGGATTTTACATGTTTCTTCTGGGTTTCAATAACTAGGGTGGCATTGCGACAGGTTGCGTCCAATTGTGTAGGATACAACAGACGTTCCTCCTCAACAGAGTTGTTTGGGAGAAGTTGGACGACTAGTTTTAATGATGGAATTTCACATTCAATTGGTAGAAATACTTCTAAACCATACACTAATTGGAAGGGTGTAAACCCCGTAGCTGACTTCACGAATGTCCGATAGGCCCACAATGCTGAGAAAAACATCGTGTGCCGATTTTTTTTGTGAATTCTGATAATCCATTGAAGCATGGTAATAAGTACTTTGTTTATTCCTTCGACTTGGTCATTGGCCTGTGGATAGTAGGGGGTTGAGTTTTCATGTCGAAGACGCAACTTTTCCATAAGATCAGACATCATAAATTTTCGGAAGTGGCTACCATGATCGGTGACGATAGCTTGTGGGATTCCAAATCGTGTAATAATGGGATTGAAGATTAATAGGGCTGAAATTTTTCTGGTGTTGTCGAATGTAGGCATCGCCTCGGACCACTTTGTAAAATAATCTACAACTACAATAATGTACCCATTCCCCCCAGCCAAGTGAGGGTGACATGTCATGAAATCGATGCCCCATTTAGCGAAGGGTCCAATGGAAACTACAGGATGTAAGGGAGCGGGGTGAGATCTTATTTTGTTATTGTATGTTTGGAAAGTGTGGCATTTTTGGACGATGATAATAAAATCTTTGAATAAAGAAGGCCAAAAATATCTAGCTCATAAGATCTTTTGGGCAGTAGCATACCCAGACATGTGACCACCACATGATCTAGAACGGCAGTCATTCAAAGATTTTTCAGCCTCATCATATGTGAGACATTGTCGAAAAATGGAGTCAACTCCACGGTGATAAACAGTATCATCAAGGATGATATACTGACAATCTTGGTAACATATGCGACGATGGTTAGTACTATATAAAGGGGTTCATTGGAACTGATCAGAATTGGAGATATATAATGATATCTCCATACCAAAGTTCATCGGAACTGATCAGAAAAAGGGGTTCATCGGGACAGGGAAGGTCGCATATCAATTCAGAAAACACCAAGGATTTATTAGACTTAGCACGTTCAAAATCTAAGTCAAAATCCTAGAGTATCACAATCCATTTGGAGTATTTTCCCCCTAGCAACTGGCGTGTAAGAATGTGCTGCATAGGGTTGAAATCGGAAATCACGGTGGTCTTGCGTAAAAGGATATAGTGCCATAAACATTGGACAGCTTGAACAATTGCCAAGGCCAATTTTTCAACATGTAAATACTTGGATTCGGTAGGTGTGAGGCTCTAGCTCAAATAATATATGACACGTTCATCGTGAGAATCATCCTCTTGGACCAAAACCATGGCGATGGTCGAATCCGAAGCAACGAGATAAAAAAAATAATCTCGACTATAATTGGGCGGGAAAAGTAGTGGGGTGCAGGTTAAATTCAATTTCAAAGCGTCAAAGGCTTTGTTGGAAGTGGTGTCCCATAAAAATTCAGAGCCTTCCTTTAGAAGTCGAGTAAATCTGAGTGTTAACTCAACGTAGTTTTGGATAAAATGACATAGAAAGTTTGTCTTCCCTTGTAAACTTTGTAGCTGGCAAAGTGAATAAGGAGGAGGGAGATTGCGAATGGCCTCAACCTTCAAAGGATCTACCTGGATCCCTTGACGTGACACAATAAATCCTAAGAGTCGGTTGGACTCCACACAAAAAACACATTTGTGTGGGTTTAATCGTATACGATAGAATCGACAGTGAAGGAAAATGGCTCGGAGGTGTGTCAGATGATCAACACGATGCATGGAATGGGCCGGTAGGTCATCTAGATATGGTTGGACAATGTGCTTTATATCATGAAAGGCATAAGACATGGCATGTTGAAAAGTCACGCTGGCATTCTTTAAACCCAAGGGTAATTTCTGGTAGGAAAAAGTGTCCCGAGGACAAATAAAAGTGGTTTTGTGCTGATCTGTGGGTAAGATGTTGATCTGATTATATCTGGAGAAACCATCCATCAAAGAGAAGATTTCATTCCTGGAACAATCGTCAACAATATGGTCGACGAAGGGGGTGGGAAAGTTGTCTTTAGGACAAGCTTTATTAATGTCCCTGTAATCAACGTAGACGTGGATCGTTCCTTTTTTCTTGTTAACTAGAACGAGATTGGATATCCAATCAGTTAAAGCCACAGGATAAATAAAACCATCTTTAAGAAGTTTTTCGACTTCAAGTTTGATAACGGATCCTTTGCAAGGGTGGACCGGGCGAAGTCTTTGTCGGACGGGTTTAGCGCCTGGGTATGTCTTAATTTCGTGTACAATGATATCGGGGTCAATGCCAGGCATCTCTTCATAGCTCCATGCGAATATGTCATGAAATTCTTGGAAAAGTGACTTATATGTGACAACTTCATCACTAGAACATGAAGCTTCGATATGGACATTTTCAACAACTCCAGGTTTGATAGAGATGTTGAGGGGGAGGGTGGGTGAAAGGTTTCTTAATTTTCCTTCATACAACACATTGTGTGGGGAGTCAGGAACCAAAGCAATAACGACAACGGTCGACGGGGTTGAGATTCGTTGGTAACTCTCGAGTGTTTTTTTTTCGAGGAAGAGAATGGAATGATGATTCCCATCATCCCAAGGGGTATCTTCCATCAACATAACCGACATAATCATCTTTCCCGTGGGAAAAATGATGTGGAACGGGTCAGGAGATGAATCACCGAGAGTGGGAGTAGAAGGGTCAACTGATTGAATGGCTTGGTAAGCAGATTCAATCAGACTCAAGGGAATCTGGACACAGTAGTGAGGATAATCATCGGGTTCGGGTACTACCCACTGGTCAGAAGACACAGGAGTTTCGTGGACGAAGGTGGATATCATGTTGATCAAGGCAACCAAAGGAGGTGGAATGTTGGGTGGTGGGATGGGGAAAGTACCCATCAGAGTGAAATCTTTTAGAGGACCCACACCGACAATATCGTATCCAGGGGGTGTCTTTGCAATGAAAGGTAAGTTGTTGGTACATGTATCAAAGTTAAATAAGGCCAATTGGTCCACCGTAATTACTTTTCCTTGATGTGGAAAATGTATGACACAGAAAAGAGTGGACACAAATGCATGTATGGAATCAATCCAGCTGTGGCCAAGTAAAAGGTTGTAATCGAGAGGTGCGTCAAAGAGCTCAACTTCTACACTGACCAATTTTTCTTCTAACGTGATGGGCAACAAGGGGAGGACACCGTAAGGTTTAAATCTAGAGCCATTAAAGGCTTTGAGCGTGTTGTGTGATTCAATTAAAGGAGGAGAGCCGATGGATTTCCAACAAGCAATGGACATGAAACATGTTGAGGCACCCTTGTTGATAATTGTTCTACAAATGTTCTTGTCGGAAACAACAACTTGTATTTGAAATGCGAGCTGAGGGGGCAGCCTTGGAATGTGATCTTACAGGTCAAAAATTATTAAATTCGTATCTGTAGTATCGATTCCACCAATATATTTCAATAGTTCCTTTCGTTGTGTAGGACAACTCTAAAGAACTTCGAGGGCTGACATCATGGATGTTTCCTGAGCTAGATCCTCTACAATACTGTAGTTTTGGGCAGCACGCGCATGAGGATTGAAAGAAGACTTTTGAACAAAACCCTTTTGGGGGAGGGAAAAGAACTGTATCTAGGCTCGGGCATTCGAGATGAAGAGGACTATTGGTAGGTGAAGCCGAGGGAGATGGTTGGACCAATGAAGGTGGTATTTCATCAACTTTCTCCTTGGAGGAAGAATAATATTTGGCTCGAGTGGTAAGTGTGATGTCATTCTTCTTTGAATCACCATTACACATTAGGACATAGGAAGTAGTGGAGGGGGAAGGTTGGTCATGAATGACCAATTGGGCCTATTTTTGAGAAGGGAAGGGTTGTGATAACATGTCTGGTGCAGGTGGTTTCAGGGTTCCTTGAAGAAACTTAGTAACTTCGGCCCATCTTGGACAATCCTTAGTGTAGTGATCATCACCACAAATAAGACAAGGGTATCAGGGTTTGTTCTTATCCTTATCGTCAACAAGTTGTGTTTTGGTCTTTTCATATTGCAGATTACTTTTATCCTCCTTATTCTTACCGTTCTCTTTTTTGGATTTATTCTTTCCGGCAGGGGTAGATTGAACAAAGTTCACCTCAGAAGTCTTGCCGATCGGGGGAGTAGGAGATGGAGCATGTTGAACACTAGAAGCAACAGACTTGGGGTTGGTTGGAGAGGCTTGTGCGGAGTGGGGTTGGGCATGGAAAGTTCCAATTACACCATCAGTTGCATGAGAAACAGCAGGAGTAATTAAAGTAGCAGTAGTATAAGGATGAGGTAAATCGTAAAGAGTACCCATTTGTGACTAAACAAGGTCAAGGTATTGAGAACGATTGATCGCCTGTTATTTTGTGACAACTCCACCCATGGAGATGTCATGAGCGATGTCATTCAAAAATGATTTCATGAACCACTCTGGCAGTAACTGATCGAGAAGCTTGAGTTTGATTAGACATTGTCTCCATCGCCGCTCATGAATGTGATCAGAGATATGAGTGGATTTGGTTTGTTTGAATGAACTCAACATTTTGGTTCCCGTTTCATAACGAATCAGTAACTGGTAGTGGGTGAAAAAATCCATGGTGAGGGTGTTAAAGTTAGTGAAGAAGCCTCATGGTAATTCTATATACCACTTCGCGGCTGAACTCGTGAGAGTTCACCGAAAAAGACATAATCGAATAGAGTCATCCATCAAAGAGTTGGATGAACACCAAAGGTTGAAATTCATTACATGATTGTTCGGGTACTCTCTCGGTTTACCATCGAACTTAGGAATGTCGAATGGTAGTTTGGTCGGTATAACAGGCCATTGAGGAGAGTGACTGATAGGATCATTTAAAATTCTAGATAGATCAGGGAGGTTCAGGGTGGCTAAGAAGGGTAATTGTCTATTCATGTGGGGGTATTGGTGACTTTGGGGAGGAATTCCCGTAGGTATACTAGTAGGACCCTAAGTAGTTTACATATAATGTGAATATCTGGGCATATTCGATTGTTGGTGCAGAGGCATGTAACCTATAGGGTTGTATTGGTTAGGTTTGTTCCCTTGAGAAAGGACATTTGGTCGAGTGTTCGATCTCCAAATGGGATTGGACGGACCTGGATATGGTTGGCCTATAATACGGGCTATGAAAGAGCTAGCTTGAGGTTGTTTCCCCCTAGTCGGTTGAGGATTATTTTGGGTAATATAGTTCCAATACTAGGCCAAGGCTGGAGGTATGTTCTGTCCATAAGGTGGGGTAGGTGGGGATTTCCCTCCAATCGGGGGTTGTGTCCCAATTGGGATTTGACCTCCAAAAGGGGATTGTGTTTGGCCTCTAGGGTGAAATTGTCCACCAACAAAAATCTGGTAATTAGGTGTGAAAGATTGGGTGGTGCCACTAGGGTTGGTTCCTTCAATAGGGGATGGAAGAGACCCTCTAGAAGGGGGCCAAGGAAGTGTCGAAATAAAACCAGGAACAAGATTGTTCCCAGAAGGAGTGGAAATTCCAGGAGTTCTGGATGGGACTTGGGTAGGAATGAGAATAGAAGCATTTATCTGAGGGGAAGTGTTGGGGTGAGTCTAGGAAAACGCGATGTGCCAATGGGGTCTTGGCTAGCCACCGTATTCCTGGTGAGAATAGTCGTAGTATTTGGGACCATTGTAGAATGGGACGTATGAAGGGGGATGGTCGAGTTGGGATCCGTTGACGGGGTGTTGGAACCGCTGAATAGATAGGCAGTCATAATGAGATTATGTTCTATATCATATGTTTCGGGTATCTCATACTTGACGAATATATCAACACCTATGTCAGGGCCAAAAAGATCCCATCTTGGAATGTGAGGAGACCAAAAAGGATCCTGACCTTTAGGGCCTATGAACGGTCTAGTTGGTACTCCAGAAGTTTCAATAATAATATCTCCAGAAGAATTTACCCGAAGAATACGTCTCTCAGAACCGTGAGGAATTCGAGAAGTCTCTAGAGAATTAGAGCCTTCCACTTGTGGAGTGGCAGTGTCTTGGACCTCACTCTATTTAGGAGAGTCCTCCAGTGGGTTTGTAGGCAAGGGTTGAGAACCTCCTAGATCTTTTGGGGGTAGTCCTTGCATTCTACGTGAGCGGCGTGGAGGGTCAATGTTGGCGAAGATAAATATTTTACACAAGAAGCTCAATGGCCAACTTATAGAAATAAACAACACGCGCTAGTAAAATCTAGGAATCAAAACTGAGCAAACAAGATCTTCCTATTCCGAAGTCACTAGTTGGTGATGAAATCCAATGTCGTAATGTCGAGACAAGAAGGGGCTAGGCTAGGGTGTAAAAGTTACGTTGATGACCTGCTTAATGGACTTACACCCTGGTGCAAGCTCCCACACATAATCGTGGGTATACCCTCTAAGGAGCCTGAGTGTGTCTGGACAACGTCGATTCTAGGCACTGTGAAGACTTACCCCTCCACAGTCACCTTGTGTAAGACTCTAAGAAGATAGGCTACTAAAATTACCACAAACAACAATGATTCCTGGGGAAATAGTCGACAGTCCGATCCACACGCAAGGGTAGGGTATCTATCCAGAAATCAGCTTGAGAGGCTTCCACTCATCATTATGGGTATAGCTTCAAGCGACCCCCGTAATACATGCAATCTCTACACTGAGATCAACAAAGAAGGGTGAGTAACTCTGTCAATATCAATGCGACCTCAGGTTTGACCCTTGTGTGAGAAGGGCTTCCCAGAACAAAATGTTGCAAATGGAATTTGACACTCCCTATCACAAGATACTATTGTGTGTTTTGTGCTTTGGAGAATGTGTTTCACTGCCTATTCAAAGCTCTAGCCTAGCTAATTTTGGTGTAAAAGAGCCTTAGAAAATGTTACTAGTTGAAATTTAAAGTTTCACAATATTATTAAAGGTTGTTGTTACGCAAGGGGGAGACGGGAATGAAACCAATGATGTGTAAGACTTTGACCCAACAATGTGTAAATAGAAATGAATGATTCAAACTTTTGTTCGATGAATTCTACCTACAACACAGAAAAATAATTTTTCTAGAATAATGCAAACAACGATGTGCAATTCCCTTTTTAAATGCAGTACCAAACAACCATTAACAATGTAATTTCACTATTCGTTCTCTTTCAATATTTCAAACGCCAATATTTTCCGAATAAATGATTGCTTAAAAGACTTAAAAGACTTAAAAAAAAAAAAAAATTTAAGAAACTGATAACAGTGATGGAATTAAGAAAAGATAAGCAACCAATGAAAATAAAACACTCAACAAGCACCCAAAACAATCTTTCAATGAAGATAAAAACACAAAATGACAAGAAAAGGTTTCTCCAAATGTGAATAAGAAATGTTATTCTGATCATTAAGAAATCCAGAAGATCCAATCAAATTATAAATCCAAACCCAAAACAAAATCTTTGATTGAGCAAGTACTCGAACACGAGTCTAAAGATTGTATTATTGTCGTTAAAAGAAAAGATCGAAAAATATTAAAAGAGAGGCATTTGATCTTCGAAATCAATTAAGATCAAATAGGGACAATCTGAAGCACTCAATAACTGGTATCAAAAACCCTTTCCAGCTCACTGAGACAGAAACTGGGTAATAGTAGAGGCCAAGACCCAATCCAAAAAAGTTTTCAAACATTGTCGTGGGCAGGCAGTATAATGAAGTGTGGAAATGAGTGATTTCCATAGGCCAATAGTCATGCAGGTCATGGAAATCTCACACTGAAACAAACCACCAGGGTACGGAAATGGAAGGTTTCCACAGGCTACCAATAAGGTGCAGTGCGGACGTGTTTCATAAAATAGAAAATTTTGGAAAAAAGATAAAGGATCTCAGGAAAATTTTAAATCCAGTGAGTCTATTTGGATCTCCCACGGACTCAGAGACTGAAACATAATGTAAAAGATAGGCTATAAGAAAATGGCCAATGAAAAACCACAATCAAGTTGCACTCTCCCCAGTGGAGTCACCAATTGTGTTAACGGGTAAATTGGTAGATGCACACATGAACTAATCCCCCTAGATCCACCTGGATCTAGAACAAAACAAGACGGAACAATACGCTTTCCCTAGATTACGATCATTGAATTTAATTACCAAAGGAGGAATAGATAACATACCTTATGAATCGCTTCCTTATATCTTTGTTGATCATGCTTTGCTCCACTATTCCTGTGAAATCAGATCCATAATAACACAAATCAACCAATATGAAAGTAGCAGTAGTGAAATTCAATGACAACCTAAACATGTGATCAAGGAGTCATGTAATAAAATATCAATCATTTTATGGGAAAGAGACATGCCAGCGTATCATATTAATGAAAGGTAGAAGATACAACTGAATTTCCCTTATGTCACAAGTTCCCTTTCAGTGGCCCTTCGTTCTCAAACACACACACACATTTTCTCCAGTATTTGCATGAATATTCCTCTCAAAAACTTGATAGATGAATGGAGACTTCAAGCATCGTCTAAAATATGATTCTTCACACACACTTCAATCTATTCTCTCTTTAGTCTCTATGCTTCTTTATGCTTGTACCTCTAAGCTTTTCCATGAGAAGCCTATCATTATATAGGATAATATAAAGTGGTTAAAGAGATGAGGATCATCCCACCAAATCAGAGAATTCAATAGGATCGTAACCACACGGACGCCACTTCATACTTCCAGAAGATTCCACTTCTAGAAGCTGCTAGAACTTCTTTCCTCTTTTAGTTTTAAAGTGTTGCTCTGACCTGACTATATATCAGCCTGCAGAAATCCCGCAGACTGGATATAGTACAACATGCAAAAATTGTGGATTTTCGCACTGTGTAAAGGGAGCTGCCCACAACGTCCTTCCAAAAATACATCTTGCAAGGGTGGAAAGAGGTTGCTTTTCTCAGGCAAAAGATTATATTGGGAACCTGAACACATGTTTATGTAATCATCATCAGGGTGACCAAAATAATGTGTAACACCACCTATTCTCTCATATTTTATTTCTTTCTCTTTTATAAATCCCTTTTATTGTTTTCATGCACACGTGTGCATTTTATCCAATCTTTATATTTTTCTCACTTTTTCCTAGAAATTGATTTATCTCAATTATTTTAATTTATTTAATATTTTAACTTAGTCCCCTAATTAAAACTAGTCTAAGGATTAGTCTTGGAATTAGTCTTATACTTTTATTGATCTTTATAATTAATAAATTCACTATTTAATTAATTATTATAATCCAACAAGGTCTAATCATTTCAATGTTTTCTAGGCCACCTAGATTTATTGACTCAAGTTTTTAATTATGCAACGTTCCCTTCAAGACACACTTGTATGCTCCAAGGGTGCCACTCACCTTTGAATGGTTTTGGAAGTTTGTCTGACCCTTGGATTCAACACTCAACTCGGTCGACCTTGAGATACACTATGAGATTCTACGGAATAAGGACTTCACCTTATTGGGAACCCTTTAGAATATTTGTGAGAGACTGTCCTAGTCTTCCCTCACGACATTGTTGACCTATCGAACTAGGTAATAATTAACCTACCATTCATCCATGGTGGGATTGATAGTAGGATGCGACATGGATGCTTCCACGCCTCTCCCTCAATATCTGGTTTCTGTACATTGCCCCTCTACTCCTTATGTGAGTCGGATTAGCAAGCATTGTCAATCCTACATCCACTGACAAAAACAATGTCAATAATCTATATACATAATCATACTGAAATCAATCATCTATGGCATGTGCGTAAAATGAAATACTCAAAACAAATATAATACACTCCCTAACTCGATCCATAGTCCAAGGAATTTCATCGATGCCATCAACATCCATAACCTGTCATGTGCCCTACACACTCAAGAAAACTCGTCAATAACATCTACCAATAAATATAGATCAATATAACAATAAGTCACAACATAGAATCATCATCATATATAACCCATAATTGAAACAAAATCATAATATACCATAACTGAATCACTTGCACGCAAGTTTCCTCAAAGAATATATAAATAAAAGTGTGCTCAGTAGAGCGGGATGTTACACTTTCTTCCTCTAATTGGTTCAACTAGTAGAAGAATTCTATTGTATTTAGAATACAGTGGAATTCGAGAACATATGTTATCCTTCCTACATTTTCACATAAGTGTAATGGAGTTATATCTGCTTAACCATAAACAAGTTGAAACGGTGTTTGGCGAGTTGATAATTTATATGTTTCCTTGTATTCCCACAGCACTGTTGGGGCCTTGTCATCCTATTCATCCCTGTCGAGTACAAAATTTATTTTTAATCCCTTATGTAATGTTATGTTAAAGGACTCGACAATCCCATTGGTTTGTGGATGATAGGAGGTCATCTTCTTGTGGTCAATCATGAAATTATTTGGTAATATTTCAATTGTACGATTGAAAAAATGTGTTCTATGATCGTTGATTAATGTTAAAGGACAACCAAATCTAGTTATTGCATTTTCGTATATAAATTTCGTCATTGTCTCTTTTGTGCTATTTTTTATTGGTTCTTCCTCCACACATTTGGTTAGATATTCGATTGTTGTGATTGTATACTTCGACCTAATTATCTTAGCTCTTTTTGGGAAGGGGTCGATGAAGTCGATAGCCCATATCTCAAATGGTAAACTAGTATTTACTAAATGTAATGGAATTTCATTTTTCAACAAAGTTCGACCCCTCCTATGGAATTTATCACACTTATTCACCTATTCTATAATGACCTTATGTAACGTTGGCCACTAGAGGCCTCGCTGAAGGATATTTGTGGTTTTTTTCTCAAATAAAAAATGACCTCCCCCAGGGCCCATGTGCACTTCAATGATTATATCTTGTCATTAATGTTCCAAGGAACATATTATCATAATATCATTAGTTCCTATATTATAGAGATATTCATGAGAGTAAGTGGTACTACTTTCAATTCCATGATATTATTTTCATTTTATGGGAGATCATCAAGAGCCTTCCACTCTTCTAAAAATTTTACACTTTATGTGAGTTACTTGGGGGTATATTCGACCCAAAATAGATGTGCATTAGGTAATTCATCCTCTATCCCAGTCGAATATTCCCCTGTTTCAAATCAGGATAGATGGTCTAGGACGACATTCTTTTTCCCAGTTCAGACTACTACTTCAAATTCGAATTATTGGAATAGTGGTAGCCATCAACATATTTTTCCCAAATGGACTATTTTTTTTACTAAATACTTAAGAACCTGATGTTCCATGAAGAAAATGAATGGATTTTCCAATAAACAATGTCAAAAAATTTGTAGGATGAATATCATGGCTAAATCCTCTCATTTTTTCGTCAAATAGTTTCATTATGCTTTATTCAAATTTTGATTGGTGTATGCCTTGGGGTGATCAACCATGTTGTCATATGACTACGCTAGTACCGATTTGATAGAGACATTGGATGTGTCAACATGAACATGAAATTTTCATGACCAGTTTGGAAATATTAATATAGATGCTCCTACCAATTTTCTCTTTAATAGCTCAAAAGATTCATTGCATTGTTGGCTCCATTGAAATTCAACTTCTTTTTTCAATAGCTCATCAATTAGAAAGGTTATATCATAGTAATGTTGAATAAATTTTCTTTAGTATCCAGTAAACCCAAGGAATATTTTTATTTTCTTTTGATTGATTGGGGGCTTCAAGTCGAGAACAAATTTGTAACGACCCCAATCATTATGACTACATGCAACGGAAAGGAAGTGAAAAAAATATTTTTTAAAAGTAAAACGTAAAGCAACGACAACAATTAATCTGTATGAATTGACGACGAACACAGCCTACACATTCAGGAAACAGATGACAATGAATCAACACACTTGCATGTCATGCAATGGGCTGAAAAATGCTAAAATCAAAAGACAGATGAAAATGTCTACCTGCCTGAACCAAGAAAGACAACACCTACAAGCTAAAGGACAACACCAACAAACCCAACACAATGGCTTCGACGACTAGTAACTAGAAACCTCTATGGTGCGCAACCCATGCATTGAGGCATTACAAAATCAGGTACCAACATCTATTACAATGAACAACACCCACATCGGGAAGCACAGACTCTGGCCAAGTTATGATTTGTCTCTATCCATCAGGGCATGCAAGGATCCCCTCATAAGGAATCACGTTGTCACCAAGCGATAGGCGTAACAGTAACCAAGGTGCAACATGACACATCTAGACCAATGACCCAAGAAAAGTCCTGCGCACTAGGAGACCAAATTATCTGTAAAAAATACACAAAGACTATACCCAAGCACCCACTCACAAGTCAACAAGACATAGGGTGGCATTATTTGAATTTATATTGCACAACTAACCTAAGGATTTATTTTTCCTACAAGGCAGTCGTAAGTGGTGTAACAACCATGATGAACCACCATTATGGGTCAACTAAGGCACAAACCGCATGTTAACCAATTATTGTTTAATGATTAAATAATTTAGCAAAAAAACTATTAAACCCTCAACCATTAATCTCATGCAACGTAACTCCACTCAAGATAGGGTTAAAGATGGCAACCACCTAGACGTACCTCAGTACCCTCTTTCCATCATGAACCTATTCTAGCACAATGTATCTTACCTCATCCAAAAGTTAACATACATAACAACCTTCAAGTAAAATTTACCTTTCATAAAAGGAAACATAATCAAATAACACCTTCCCATCAAGATAGAAAATTCTAATTAACACTCCTCCTTAAATAACAAATTCTAATTAACACTCTTCCTTAAAATTAACAATTTTTTAATAACAATTTCTAATTAGCAAATTCTAATTAAATAATAATTTCCCATCAAGATAGAAATTTCTATTTAACACTCATTAAAATAAAAATTATGAAAGACAATCCTCGTTGAGAGTCGGCATGCATACATACCGAATTTTATAGACTAAGATTATTAAAGTTAAAATATAGACTTCTATTATTATTTAGTTAATTTAAGGATAATTATCAGCTAAATTAATTTTGGATAACAACTAATATATAAGAAATGTATATAGAAGTAACCAGTTTTTATGTAGTACAAATGATTGAACTTTCATCGAAAGTTATTAAATTATCAAGAATGAGTGGGTTGAATGATTGAAACATCCAATGGGTAAATATTTTAATGGGGAAAACTTTCTCATGGGATTTTTAACGTTTACTAAAATCAACACATTCCAACGGTCAAAATCGAGAAAGGTTAATACAATGATCCAACATTTGAGTGTTTAACCTTAACGACCACTGCAATAACATCTCGCTTGAATAATATCGAGCCGGTTGTGTTTGTGTTAAAAGGTAGTGCAATGGGTTAGTGTATTTTTTACTATATCTATTGATAAATGTTATTGTAGTTTATGATAATCGTTGTGATGTAGTTGTGTGAATAACAATAGGATATCGTTATGTAAATATAAAATAGGAAATATAAAAGTGCTATAAAAAATTACTGTGTATAAAATCGTTGTCTAATAAATATGTTAAGGTGGGATTGAAACTCTGATAAGAATGGATCATTGTGATTTAAACAATAAATATTTAAAAAATCACATATATCGTTTCCTTTTTAACAGCATACCATGCTACCATTACCACCACAACAATTACACAATCATCAAAAGCAGAATCATTGTCCATTTAAATGCAATTACACAGTCAACAAATTGACA
>SNQJ01S0001540.1:289578-349656 GCA_010110895.2 Picea sitchensis
GAAAATGTTTATTGTGGGGAAACCTACATGGTTACAACATAAAAAAGACTAGGGGAAATCTTCTCTTGCAATTCCTTCTATCCCTACTGCCACTGGCCTATATCCTAGACAACCATTTCTAGGAGTTGTTAATCCTTTGTGGGGCCAACCCAATCCGATGGTCATTCCTCCCCGAGGAAATTTTCCCTGTCAATCCGTAAACCCCATGATTCCAACTCAACGGTCCCTTCAATAACCATACATGTGGGTACCAATAGGTCAATCGTAGTATGTAGGAGGTATAGCAGGACAACCACCTTTCATAGGTGGAAAATCAGGATAGCCACCATATATAGGAGGACCATCTAATTTTTCCATATTGTCGCAACCTAGATATGGTCCTGCTAGTGTTCCCATGTCATATGATTACCACCAGTATCCACACCCTAACTGAAAGATTCCATTATTGGCTAATTTATATCTACCAGGTCTGTCACATTTGACAAACGATCCCATTCAGCATGCCCCTTTTTGGCCCACTATCCCTTCCAAATTATTGTCTGACATCACGAAATTTAATGGAAATCCTAGGGAAGATGCTAAAAATCATGTTATGACTTTCCATTTATGGTGTTATTCCAACTCTTTGATGGATGATTCCATATGTCTTAGAATTTTTCAGAGAACACTTACAGGCGCATCGACAAAATGGTATATAGAGTTGTTGTGTAACTCCTTTGTCGACTTTCATTCTCTTTCCATCGCTTTCCTGACACATTTTTAGTTTCCTATATGGTATGAGATTGGTATATAACTTTTGACATCACTTCGGCAATCCTCTTCCACCAAGATATTCGATCATATTCATGAGTTGAGACAACAGAGATGGTTGATTAAGTCTCAGATTCTGAACCAACCTCTTGCAGATTGGTTTATAAAGTCTCTATTTTCTCCCATCGCTCGCGATATTTATATGGGAAATGGTGTTATTGAGGAGCAGGCTATCATCCGTGTGCAGTGTTTGGACTTGGTATATTCCTAGTCTAGCACACTTTACGATCTGATCCATAATGCTCTTTGCCTGTCAAACGATCTGACAAGACTTTCTCTGGAACCAGGCTTTGTTTCAAACACCACAAATACTTTCTCTCCTACTCAAACCTCTAAGGTGAATGCATTCCAATCCACTTCATCTTCGCAACTAGGAGGTAATAAGAAAAACAAGGGTAAATACAAGAAATATTCTGACCAACATGATACTACAAAGACTGTTGATACTCAATTGAATAACAAGGCTAGGTTTCCTTGCATAATCTATGAGGATGACCACTACATGAAATATTGTCCTCATCGTGAGGAAGTTGATAAATTTATAAAAGGTGTCTCCCAATCAGTTCAATAGCAACATCTATTTGCCCAAAATCCTACCCCTCCACAAGGGGGGCATGCAGGTCATTCCCACCATAGGGATGATCCCACAAGCACCTATGAGGTGTATATGTTTAAGACAATTAATGTGACAACTTGATAAAATGTGTATGACACTCCTCTAGGTGATCAGGCTAAAGGAAAGGTTGTTGATAATCCCTCAACATCCACTCCTCCTCCATCTTCCAATACACTTCATATTGACAAGCCAATTTCTAATGAAGTGTTGCACCTTACCAAGAGTGAAATTCAAAGAGTGACATTTAATCCAAATGTCCATGCTACCCAAAAATACAACATTGTTGAATATTTGGAGCAAGCACCTTGTGTTATGTCATCCCTCAAAGTTCTACAGCACTGTCCAAGTCAACATAGAACCTTGTTGTCATCCATTGGAGCTATGGATCCAGAGGAGTCGAATCTGATTACATTTAATATGGATTATTTTAAGGAGAGGCTCTCCCACCACATAGAATTCCAAATTCAAATTTTGGTTGGTGGAAAGAACATCCATCGCAGTGTTTTGGATGAGGGAGCCTCCACCTGTGTCATGTCTTTGTCTTGTTGGAAGTTCCTTAGTTCTCCTAAACTTATCCAGTCTCCTACCACTTTGAAAGCGTTTGATAGACGTGGTTTCCAACCTCACAAAATATTGCAATCAGTCATTGTGACATTGAAGGGTAAGACTATTTCGGTCGATATCGAAGTGGTTGACATGCCCCTAGATTAGATTTTTTTACTTGATCATAGTTGGTTCTATGCGATGATTTTTGTCGCATCTTCAGTGTTTCGTATCTTACGATTTCCCCATCAAGGAAAAATTATCATTGTTGACCAACTTGATTATACAACTCTAGATCTCCATAATGTTGCAGCGAATATGTCCCTTTTCTAGGACAGGATAGTCTTGAGAGTGTTAAATTAGGTCTCCTTAAGGATTCCTCGCTCATGGGGTTTTTTCCTTTTCCTTATCCTCTCATCCCACAAGTTTCTATGTTAAATATGATTTTGACTCAGGTGCAAAAATGCTTAGAATTATCTAATCCTTTGATATTACCTAGTCTCGATGAGCATAGTTCTTTTCATGTGTCAATCTCATTAAAAAATGAAATGGATGCTCATGAGCATAGTTCATCATCTCTTTCAATATCATTAAAAATGAAATAGAACCCCCTCCATCAGAATTGAGTTTCACTCTAGATCAAGTACATGAATCTTATTTTCCTTCACCTAGTGAAAATGTTCTTATTAATAGCCATACACCTAAAAGAGGAAAGAAGAAGAGTTTTCGGAGGAACCGATTCTTGGGAGGAACGTCTCCAACCTCTAGACATCATGTTGGAGCAAAGACATTAGCTTATATCACACAAGGTGGGTGGAACTTACCTCTAGAAAGAGACATTGTTAGGAGTGATCCTCACTTGAGGGCCATTCCCATCGTAACGTAGTAGTGTTTTCTAGAATGATCTTAGTCTTTGTTTTTTATCATGCTTGTAAATACATGAGAATAGGTTACTAAGCTTAGTATTTTCTCTTTCTTATGCTCGTAAATACATGATAATAGGTTACCCATATCATTCTTTGTTCTTTTTCATGCTCATTAAACCATGAGAATAGGTTACTAAGTATACTTTTATCTCTTTTTCGGACTCGTAAAAGATATATGAAAAAGGAACTATTTGGAGCCTCATTTAAGATCTTTTCAGACTCCATAAAAATGAAAATATTGTTGAGTGATATTTCTTCCTTTCACACTCATTAAAAGGTTTGAAAGGGCGTCTTTTGAGTGGTATTTTATCTCTTTTTCAACCTCATGAGACTAATTATGAAAAAGGAATACTCTAGTCAAGCATGATTAGAACAACTCTCCCCTGTATTGTTTTACACTTTTTTCAATCTTGGGAGACTAAATTTACAAAAAATTCATCCATGAAATCATGAAAAACCACCAAATTTACCTTATTTGGGCTCATAAAATTATCCATTGAAGGACCTATGTTCTTCCAATCTTCAAGACCCATACAGGACTGGGCCCTCCTTCCTTAGGTTCATTAAACATACATCGAGGGACTCATACAAAGGATGAGCTATACCAAGCATCTATTACCCTCCTCAAGCTCATTAAAAAAGAAAGAGGTAGTCATCTATCTAGATGCAGGAAAAATTGAAGGAAGTGGGTCAAGTTTTTTGGAATCATTTATCGAAACCATTTTCAGCCTTGAACATGGCACATGTTTGTGTGTCATCTTACAGTTGGGTAATCTGCTTGTCCCTGAGTCATACCAATTCCATGTGTCATTATACTATTTTTTTCCAGTCGACGAGTGCTCTTATTTTCATCACATTATGTTCTTAGTACTTGTCGAGTCAATGTTTCCAAGTCAGTTGTCATGCTTCATCATGTTCAAGGGAAGTTTCACTTCAAAACATCCATCTGCAGTATTACCAATTTTTGTTTCTTGTGTCAGTACATACTTATTCGATCCACCATCTCACATCAATTTCCTGTGTCAATGTTTTGTTGATGATAGGGGATACATAATGACCCTCCTTCGATGAGTCTTTTTCTGTTGACTTCAGCACATTATCCGAGAATTATACTTAGAAACTAGTTATTACCTTGGGACCTGCATGCCTGAATGGCATGCCTCTTTGCTTCTAACAATATTTTCACATCATTGACCTCTGATCAGATGATTCCACGAGTGTTTGACCTTATCTCATTTATTCACATTCGCTGGAATGTACTAGTGTACCTTGGGAGTCATTGACATCATTGGTGATTTCTCTCTCACTTGTTAACAATATACCTCAATGACCGGTAATCAAGTGTTTTCTACCATGGTCGACATCAAATTATCTATTCACATGGCTACATTAGTACGACATCAGAATAGAGATGAAGACCCTGGGTTGGGTGCTCACAATTTATGTTCTTTACCCAGGCTGCAATGCAGATCATTTGAGCATGTAAAATATTTTAGTACAATCACAATGTTGTAAATCTTACTGATATATGTAATGTCACATAGATCCACATTTTATTGATGTGTGGCTATGTTTTGTTATCTCGTAGCTCCATTGTGTATTTTTCGTGGCTGCAGTCAGCTGATTTCATGGAGGTATGGATCCACATTGTATATTTGGTGGTCATATCCTTAGTCAATATTATCATGGATCCACATTGTATTGGTCAGTGACCATGTCATCTTGTATTTCGATCATAGGTATTCCTGCCTCGGAAATGGAACATATTTGTATATTGATTGATGATTGTTTGCATATTCTGCCAGGTTCTCCTACTCCAACACCCTTGCATTGAAAAATTTGTAAAGTGTTTCGGTCATCAGTTTCTCTTTTGACCTCACACTTTAGGGGGCACATGTTACACACCAAAATTTCAAACTTAAGTGTCGCACCCTAAGTGTCGCAAAGTGATGTATGCACCTTGTTATGTGTCGCATGCACTGTCACAAGTGTTTTATGCACCTTACCAAGTGTCACATTCATTTTTTTTAGTTTTGCATCCCCTTGACACCATGAAATACATTTTCCATGAACCCTAAGTCATATTGGAGGAAGAAACCCATCATATCAAGGCCAAAAACACACCTTTTTCTTGGAAAATCGACCGTTTTTAGGGAATTTATGAAGGGTAGTGCCCCCTTTCCATGCTCGAAGAGTGCCACTTCATGGAATAACACCTATTTTCCATTTCATAGGAGTGTCACTTTATATAATGGTTCCCTATTTTCAACTCTAGGGGAGCGCCAATCTTGTTGGAGAGAAGTTGGGGATCCTCCACCTTTTCCTAAGGGCCAGATCTCTTGGGATGAGGTTGGTTGTGTTCAAACCCTATGCTATGGATTCATATTAGGATCATATACCAATATTAAGTACCCATATCCTCAACCATATCCTTTATTTTCTCATGGTGGTTTTGCCTCTCAAGCCTATATATCGAAAGTATTTCCAAGGTGAAAGGGGAAATATTAGAGGTATCAAAATGTTGATTCTAGAGGAAGCATCAACATTTTGATTTCAAGATTCATGCAAGGGTTGGATGAAGATATCTTGGATAATTTATTGCATCTTCAATCATGCTTTGTAAGTGCCTTCTTTGACTTTACAATTAATGATCACTTGGCCTATGCCCTTCAAGTTCATGTGTTCTACATTTGTTTGTTTATTGTCATTTCAATCTTCATAGATAGATATTCTTTATATAATCATCTAGAGTAGGAGGAAGAGTTCATTTTCTATTATTTGCAGGATTTCACTTTCTTTGAGGATCTTAGAGATCAATCCCAAGGATTGGAGAAACAAGGACGAACATCTCATCAAGGTATGCCACATCATTCTTATTCTCTCTTGCCTAGTTCATTGAGTCATATCTATAGGGAAAGTAGTAACCACTTGTTCTCTTTTGTCTTTGGAAAAATTATAGGATTCTTTCTCCAAATGGGAGCTTAACATGTACACAAAGAAAGATTCCTCACAATAGATACTATTTTGTAACATCCCCCATCTTAATGGAGGAACATTACTTGCAAAAAATACAAATAAATACGAAATATTTCTGCTAACTGAATTCATGTAGGTTACCAACAAACAATTATACATAGATTTAACTATTGTAGATACCAATTATTTAAATTCAGCTACATCATGCTAGACAACTACTCACTACGCGAGCAACAACCTTTATATTATGAAAAACAACTATTCCTAGTGCATGCGATGATTTGAACACGGCATTGGAATCTGTTACCATTACTACTAAAATCGATTAACAAATACATTTAATTCTTGAATTATGAAGAACAAGACAAACATTTTCAAGAAATTGTCTATACTAGTTAAAAATGTAAATGTAGCTAATAATTTCACCACAAAAACATATAATTAATTCTCATCCATAGAGTAAAATGCAGAGTAATTTAACTCATGCATTAACTCAAGAAAATAGATAAACACTTGTCCTTTTAAAATAGTTGTGCAACTAGCTGCTTGGGAAGGACATTCCACCCAACCATAGACTTGTTGTCTCAAATCTAAACAACCAGTCATCCCTGAGTTGGGGCTAGGAATCCACAAGAAAAGGGTTCCTCTCACCATCCACTCACAACTCAATACCCATAACCCACTGATACTCTCCTATAGCTATCTTGAATTTCCTCCATATATCTTCTTCTTGACCTTCCCAACCCAAGGAATTTACCCCTTCACCACTCTCATTCCATCGGGCATCCCATTCATTTATCAGAGTCTCTCTAGCACAAGTAACTAGGAATATCTCTACTAGGAACTCGAAGGAAATCACCGCCAAGAAAACTACCAGTAACAGAAATAAACACTTGTTGTTACAGTCCAACTCACAGAAGAGTTCACTCTTTAGGAATAAAAACCTGTCTCTTCAATATTCATCTTGAAATCGTTCCAAAATGCTCCAACATTCTTCAAAATTTACCCATCTATCTTTCTCTATCTTCGGTGCTTGTTTTCTCTATTGTTTTCCTTTTGTTCATGTCAAACTTAATGTGTAAAAACTTCCTATAACTACCCATATGATTTTTTATATTTTCCAAAGATAATTGACTTCTCACTCCACCCAATGTTGATTGTACTTCATCCACCCCCATGCTCTCCAATAACTATGGGATGTGACTCTCACACACACCCTCTTACATGAGTTTAATGATTGGGTTCTCATACATACAAATAGAAAATATAATTTATCCCCAATGATAATAAAATTTAGGAAAATGTGTTGAATTAATACCCATAATTAATTTCCCACCCAGACCCCTCTTAGACACTATCTTATCTAGTGTAAAACTCATCCCCCATCTCTATCCATATCCCCAGTAGTCAATATCACATTTTATTTATTTAGAAAGAGACAATGCATTCTTCATATTACATCACTTGGCCATAGCCACATTCGTATATACATTATGAATTAATTAAACTTGGGATTATAGTGGGGATGTTACATTTTCCCTTATAAGTACTGTCATCACTTGGTATATTCTTTGGGTTGTATCAAAGAAACCCCAAGGTAACCATTCCAACCAGCTTTAATTTGTATTCTGACCTATACAATCAGAGAGGGCTCTCTCAAAAGACAAAAGGATTTCACACTCAAGAAATATACAACAATAACACTCAGAGTTCAGATTCTAATATAATATAGTTTTTTTTTTTTKTTTTAAAGAGATGGTAGGAAAATYAAAAGAGAAAGTACCATTTGGAAATGGAGTCAAATTCTGAATTAAAATATTGAGCTAATAATTGGTGGTATACTCTCAAAAAACAAAGGAAAAGTAAGTGTTATTCTTCAACAATAGACAATATTTTGGATGGCAGTAGAAAAGCAAAAGGAACAACCCATCACACTGCAAGAATCTAGCAAAGGATGAGTTCTCAATGTAATTTCAGATGAAATACATAAAGATTGATTACTATGAGAAGAGCATCAAGCATGGATGAATTATGAACCAACAATTGTTAAATACATGACAAGTATTCATTGTATGAATGGAGCATCAAATGTAGATGAATTCCAAGCATTTTACTCTCAGCTAAATACTGGAAAGAACAAACAATAATGGAGATAAGATTTAATAGGAAAAACACATTGAGAACAACACTGTGATGAATATTTGCCTCCAAGAGTATAGTGCTTGTATATTAATTCATAAAGATGTTTCTGAAAATTTGATACACAATCCAATAGCTTCTTTGGCTAAAATTCGAACACTTTTTACATGAGAAAACATAGAATTTATAGTTTCCAAGAGGTATAACCCCTTTAGATAGGTTTAGTTACAAAGATAAACTTTTTCCTAAAATAGAAACAACTACTTGATGACTTGTACCCTAAATTTTGGGAAGTTACAACAAAATCCCCAAAAAATAGGACATACTTTGACTACTTTAATAACTTTATCTAATTTGATATGAAAGTGGTTGCAACAGCTTGATAATATGTCACAACTAAAATGTCATTATGGAATACTTCTAGAGTGTTTTGGAACCAATATGCATCGATTTGGGAAGATTTCTATGCTCTTTGTCCATAACAAAACTTTCGGTAGTTGGAGGGGTCAAAACATAGTGCACTTAGCTACCAATTTTTTTGGGAATGATATTTCAACCACTAAGTATGAAATTTGAACCCTGCTTTAGCTGTCAAAACCTATAACTTCTTCAAAATTGGTCAAAAATGTTGATGTTCGGTCTTTAACCTTACTCCATCTATCATAAGCACCTTAATGAAAACTGAGAGTTTCTTCTTCTAAGGTATCATGACTGAGACGAGCTTTAGGTTTTGGTCTTGTAAGAGAAAGTTTAAACCTCAAAACCTTATTAATGTTCCGCAATATTCTATTATGTTTCCAAAGCTTCTTGTTCTTATGCTTTAGAGTCTCATATGTAATGGCTAATTTGTCCAATGCAAAACCAGTTTTGAGAGATGTAAGAGTTTCATTCTATATTTTGAGATACATTTCTAATACCTATAACTCTACTAGATATTTTTTTATTTTATGAATCTTAGGTTGTTTACTAGCCCTTTTCTTTGAATATGTTTCAGGTATTTCCTTTTCTAGAGTCTCTATTGCTGCAACAGGTGACTCCAAATTTGAATCTGAATATGAAAAATTTAGGATGTTTGTAGTAGTGGAATTTCTTTAACCCTCTGTATCTTTCCCAAATTTAAGATTCCTTTTCATTTTCTTTGATTTTGATGAGGAAGCTTCTATTACAGGTTCTATAGATGACAATGCTCCCCTCTTTCTTTTACTTGTCTTCAGAGTCTATACTTGCTCTGAGGAAGATCCTTTTCCTTGTGGTTGTCATTATTTTTCAAAATATCCCCAACACAAAAGGTAACCCTGGGTTTTATCCCTTCTACTCAACTCCTCTAATACTATAATTGTGATTAGGACATGGTGAAACAAATTGTTGCTAGCCTTCTGGGGCTTAGCCTGAACTTTGGAAGTCAGTTTGCTAAGGATTTTAAGTAAATAATAAGGCATATTCAAAGGTTTCTTACCAGTGAAGTGAAGAAGAAATATGAATTGATAAATCATAGTACTTCAATATCTCCATTCACATGTGATATAAACTTGAATGATCTTCAACAATTCCTTCCATTTATCCTTCAAATAACTTATAGGAATTTCTCATTTCCATTTCATGTTTTGATGTTCCTTTTTTAGAAATGGTCTAAAATTGATTTCATTGAATGAGGTGGTCTTAATCAATTTTTCACCTTCACCCAACATCTTTGTAGCTTCTTCTATACTTGCCTCATCTATTTTCATCATAACAGGTCCAAGTTGAATCTTAACCCCATAAAAAAATTTAGCAAACACCTCTATGATACCCTGATGATATCCCTGGAGTTTTTGGTAAAATCCGTAGCATCCAACGTTTTTAAACATATCACATGCTTCAATATTCACCTCAAGATATGTAACGTCCTGCAATTCCTTTCTAAGAATAACACCTCCTTTTGCAATTTTCATGTCGAAAAACTAGTGACTATTCATAGATGGCTCAAATTCAGACCGATGATGAAGGATACAATATATGAAAGGGAATAAAATTGACTTAGTATAATCATTCAAGAAGAATGAATAAAAAGGGCTCAAGAATGGAGAATCGAAAGATGAAAGTTCTTTGGGCGGCTATGGAAAAATTTTAAATAATTTAAAAAGACAAGCAATCGATTCAATGTATTTGAACAATGATGGTCGTTAAATCAAACCGGTTATAATTATTGTCACATTATAGGGTTATGATTTATTGACTAGACATTGAGGAAACAAAGCATCATACTTCTTTAAAATCAGAGTAATGATTATCGAAAGAGATTTGGTAAGTCAGACTAATGATTATCGAAAGTGATTTAGGAAATCGGACTAATGATGATCGAAAGCGTTTTAGGCATCGTATAAGAAAATTATATCATGCGTATAAATGGTGGATTAGGATATTGATAGGGCCCTTTAGTCACTTATAATATTATGCACATTTGGCAGCATATCATAGATGTAAATGAACCATTTAGCTATTGAATGCTTTAACGGTCAATAGCTAATAACAATAAAATTTCATCTTTTAGTTACCGAAAATCATATTTGTTGTCAAAATTAAAACATGAGCTTCATGCAATCTCTGATTATTTCATTTTAGAAACCCATATAGATACATCATAATCCCAATATGTATATGTGCTAACAAGTACCATGCTTTATTTCCCATGATTTTGGACAAGATTTCCAATCATATCTTGTAATCTTTAAATAATAAATTAATAATATCTATAGATTGGTATTCGAGTATGCTTTGTGACCTGTTGATTAATAAGTAAGTATGAGGAATATTATTCTAACCTTATATTTTACCCATCTATCACTTGGTGCTTTTTGTTATTCTAAGACAACTTCTCACTGCAACACTCAATAAAACACAATCAACAAAGAAAAATGAATTGTAATTTTCATGAACAATGAGAAAGGGTTCTATGGAGTAGTTGACATAAGTCGAACCATTGGTTAGTTACAATGTTTGTCCAACATCATGGTACTATATATTTCTCGAGTAGGAAAATTTTATATCGGCCACTCTAAAGAATAAAATTCATCTCATATCCATATGACATGTTGCAATAACTCCTCGGATGATGCATTTTTACTGGTGGTTCATTTTTTTGTTTACTTAAAGGTGAAACAAAAATTCTGAGTCTAAAACACATTGGTCTCTTAGTTTTTCCAATACAAGAACACCTCAACAACTACGTTTTATCCCTTACTTCATTTTTAATCTTGATGTGGAATCCAATAGGCCTCTAAACATAAAACAATGCATTTCTCTCTTCTCTAGCCCACTTTCTTAATGCCTCTAATGTTATTTCTTTCCTTGCATGAATTTATATCCTTCAAAAAGGATGGAAAATGTACCAATGTTGAAAATACACCCTACACTTTTCTAGATCACTTCCTTAGATAATCTACTATTATTTGTGTCTAATAATTCATTTTTAGTCTTGTGATGAGGTTTGATAAAGCCCCAAATGGAGAAAAGTACCATCTACTACTCTGGTTCACTTTCCCAACTATCTAATGACTATGATTTTCCTGTTCATGCATTTTCTGTGTCGGGGTGGTGTCTGACAAATCCTTATAAGAAAAAAATTATTGGTCTCTCTTGATGGCCAAAATTGACCATGATCAACATTCGATAGATCACTCGATCAGGGCCTCAATTAGATTCTTTTCCATTTGTGATGGTGATTTCAACTGGTTATAATGGATCCAATTACACATATAAAGGTTTTTCTCCAATGAATGAATATTTTCCTTAAAGCTCTGCTAAATCTTAATTGTAGAAAATAAAACAATTAATCTATCTATATTCTAATCCTAAACTATCCTAACTAAGACATAGAATTAATTCATGATGTCTCAGTTAGGAGAAAGAAGAATAACAAAATTTTGAGCATGAGATAAAAGTAAGCTATTAAGATATAGAAGTATTTCATATAAACTAATAACAATTAAAAAAAATACACATCAATATTAACTCGGTAAATAGTTACTAAGGAAAGATCAAACATGTATACTCACACTCAATATGGAGGATTAAAATATATTGAACATGAGATAAGAAAGTTCTCTAGCTAAGGAAACAATTCACCTAGAAAGACAATGATTAAAGCAAATTCATACCCGTAATGAACCTATTAAACAGTTAATAAGAAACTATAGATACACATATTCATATTCAATAATTCAATTTGTCAAATTCAAACCAATTATGAAAGATAGATTATCGATGATTTTAAATAAACATAAGCTTGCATAATCGACAATAGTGCACAATATACAAACCCATACTCATAAAGAATGAAATTTGTCAAATGGAAAGTATTTTATTAAAATCAAAACATGATAATAGTATCAAATTGTAAATACAAACAAAAGAATTGAGAGTCTTCTATCAGTTTACAAAACTTGACAATAGTGCATCAGTTCTACAACTAAATTCAAACTCAAAATACAAAAATATTTCAAGAAATATATTGTGATAGAACAAGTCTCTCTTTTCCTAAGACCATCCTTTCTCCATCTATTATTTCATCCTCCAATCCCCATTTAGGCTCTCAAGATATGATATTTAAACATTACAATGATGCTTCTAAATCCAAAATCATGTGCCTAATTTTGATAATGTTGAGTGCAACCATACAGATTGATGAAAAATTTAGAAACCAGACGCTACATGATTTCTGATAAAATTATTTTTGAATAATCAATCATATCTCTCATAAATTTCCATTTTTGAGGAAACGTCCTGCAAGAGAGGTAAGTCCTTGTGTTATGCAAGTGGGTTTTTTGATGTTTTGTGAGATTCCTCACTATCTGCTTAGAAATCAAGTTGGAAGTTTTCCTCCTCAATACTGGACACAACATAAAATTGTTTGCCCGGACTTGATGGAAGTTCATCTCCTGTGAACTAACGAGGATTCACAACGTTTCCTTTCCTAAGTATTTCAACCTGTGGAGATAAGGAGTTCCAACCAAATGGATTATTTTGGCATATTTCAAAACTGAAGTTCAATTGCACCTCTGTAATGGACACTTGTAACAAAAACAAATTAAATTAATAACTAATATTTATTAAAAAAGTAGCTACAAAATCTTCAACTCTTAGTTAAGAAAAATCAATTAACATAATGAAATCAAATTGATATCACACCTTATAAATAAGTATATCTTCATACCAAACTAGACATTATATTTTGGGATTTGAGAATATTTTTCAAAATTGAGAAAATTAACTCCATAATATTTAATAAACACTCAATTATCAACAAATTTTAATCAACCCATTGAAATCACAACATTGTGTTAAAGAAATATTTGCCTCACCCTATGAAAATTTTCTCAAAAGGCATTTTTTCATTTCCCTATGCATACTTGAAGTCCCTTTTTGCAAATCCCAGAGATAAAAACAATATTTTTCCACATATACATACCCTAACTATTATACAACATGTGTATACCCAGGTTTCACCACTATAGCCCACATACATCGCGTTTTGTGCCCAAAATTAAGAAATAGTGTCGGGTTTCCATGTCACATCATGGGATCCATGATCCTTGACCTTCCATATACTGGAAAAGTTCCAACTCGGCCCTTCAGTTATACTTGAAGGCTATAAATGGTTCATATCCAAGCTGTTGAAAAAGGAGAGAAGAATTCAACTTTGAGAGCAAAGTTACTCTGGATAAATTATTCACTTCATATTGAGTCTGAACTCCTTTGTCCTTTTAAGTCTGAACACATTGTTCAACCCCCAAACTCTTCTCTACTTGATTGAGAACCTCATTGTCTCTCTTATATTATCTTTCATTTGGTGGAGGATTAAAGTGGTGGATGCCCAACTGGAAGGGAATTGGTTTCTCAGTTCTGAACCGTTCCGACACGAAAGTTTGTAATTCATTCACTTCTGTTGATTACATTTTAATAGAAATACTCTTTTCTCATCCAATTAATATCTTGAAAATATTTGAATTGTTATTCCATGGGCATATTTTCTATGAATGTTGATGGATTATGATATTGAATGTGCTAACTTTATATATTATCACCATATTCTTGTGTTTCTTGGTTGTTGATGACACGTTGTAGGTGTACTGCTTTGAGTCAAGTGCTCAATGGTGGACTTCATCGAACGTATGGATGAGGTAGGATATTTATCTTGCCTCATTAGCATATTTTTTTATATAGCATACCTAGGATTAGAGTTGATTTATGCAGTCATTTCCATTTGTTGTGGTTTACCCCTAGCCATAGAGAGATTTTCCTCATCACAGAATTGGAAAAGATACTGGGGATAGAATCTTCTTTTCGGGGTTTAGATTATTTTTATCCTTTGATTTCTCTCCTTTATATTGAGTTTCTTGTCATCTGATTGATTCAAAACCTCTGTTTATTTTGAGTATGAGTTTATTAGCCTTATCCTTACCCTGGGAGTGTGTTAACACATATATGCATATTTTTACCTGACAGTCACGTACATACGCATGTTGTCCTTCTGCAAGAGGCGTATATATGCAGGTTTCTCTTGAACAGTCACGTAAATTATCGATTTTGTATTGGTTGTTTAGTTTGATGTATGTTGGGTAAGTTTTGATGGTTGTTGAGCCTTCTTGGATCTCTTTTATGACTGCTAAGTGGCTTTGGAATGATAGGAAACCTTTCTTTAGTTGAATTTTCAGGCGGTGCATTTCTCATCATCATTTTCATTGATTGTCCTTGCATCTTGGGTTGGGTGTTTTCTTCTTGATATACTACTTGGTTTTTCTATGATTACATACAATAGAATCTTTATATCAAGTTGTTGTTCAATCCTTGCATTTTCATTATTTTATATTGAAAATACAAAAATATTAAGCATTTTGCATTGTTGGCATTTGATCTTTTTGGTCCTTATGATTGATCTTAGTACATGTATAGAAAGATTGCATCTTATTTGGAATTGTGGAACTAAATTGAAAATTTAATTTTGAAAAGCTTATCATTTATTGGGAATTGAGGTTAGGACTTTCCATTTTATTCATATTAATTTATTTTACTTGTTGATTCATAACATCATTATTTTCAGAACCACACCTTTTTTGAGTAAGAAAGGCCACTAAAAGAAACGTTGATAATTTAAAATCGATTAGAAACAATTTTATTTTCTAGGGTGCACAAACTAGCTTAGGATTTAGAGCCTTGGAATAGGATTTTGTGAGTAAAATTATCCAAGGTTATTAAATAAACATATGTGTCTAACTAAGGGAGTGGTGAAATCCATTGTATAATTGGTGACATAGGGAGGCTCCGCTTACACCAGAGTTAAGCACAAGGTTGTGTGAGGTTGGTTGAGGGGATATCCCCCCAATAGCTTCTTAGTGTCAGATATATTTATGGGGATTTGTTTGTATATGGGGATCTTGCTAGTACCTTTACCTCAATGAGAGGCGGTGATTTCAAGGTTTTGGGCTTTGTTACCTTGCCCATAAGGTAGACCTGAATTACAACCATTATCCTACGCATTGGTTATATCGTGGTTGCATATTTTCTTGACATAGGTACCACATAGGTTACTTGCAAGGGTTATTCCACAGGTACCCTGGGTCAGATAAGGATCGGACAACACACAACCTTTATGGAGGCATACCTCTCCAAGGGGATCTGAACGATTGTTTGATAATCCTAGGAGGGCCCTTATAACTAATTCAGATACCTTCGATCTTTTGTAGGGAGTCTCAGGCCCCTCTTGGTATAGACATACCCACTTTACAGAGGGAGGCCCCTTTCAACCACTTTATGTTGTTTGTGGGCATATTGAAATTTTGTTTAGTTTATTTTGGTTTGCTCTTTGATTACTATTTGGCCTTAGGATTTTTTTTTTATATATCGAGTCTTGAGTCATCATGGAACCATACCATCTTCCCCACATGTCTCTCTACTTGTTATGATTACCACCGCATCTTGAGTCTTTGCCTTCTAAAAGGCGTAAATTTATCAAACATGGTACACACACCTCCACATACCAAACTTGTGATCATACAAGAATGAGTAATAAATTGAGTCAAAAAGATAGTGGGATTCCTTCAACTCCCATACCCACTACAGTTAATGATACTCCTTTGACACCTTCAACCACAATGGTTGTAGTGTTGGAGGTTCATATCATCACTCTTGTCCGTCCTATAGTGAACATTCAACCTATAGCCATGAACCCTTTTGTCTCCATTTGTCACTCACTGAGCTACAATATTGAGTCCATCCCTATGGCCTCTAGCCATTTTTCTTATGGTATGTCAAATTTCACATCGCAATTTTCATCCTCCATCCTAGCATCTACTTCGAATACTATTATTGGACTTGGGGGCATGGCTCCTCCACATACTCTATTTTCATTTCGTGGTTCTTATATCCCACAAACGACTCCTACATTTGGAGGCCTTCCTCCTTTTCACCCCAGGTCTAATCCTGGTCCTAATGCTCTTTGATGGAGTAGCCAAACCATTGGACAAGCTATTTCTTACGGTTCGTCCTTTACACCTACCTCCTCTATACCAATTCTGACCAACATGTTTGGCATGACAAATCCACCTTTATCCTTCGGATTCACACCTGGAGGAGGCTTGTTTCATACCTTGGGAAACCCCCAACCTGGAGCCACTCCAGTAGGGGGAAATTATTACAACCCTCATCGTAACATTCCTAATTGAATGGTGCCCAAAAAACCCCTCATAAATCAATTTGGAGGAGCGTCTTACAATCCAGGACAGGGCCATGGTGCATACCAGAACCCTAGATGGGTTGCGATTATCCAACAATAATCTTTCCATGGAGCTCAGGGCCAGATGTTGCAATCCTGTCTCCCTTTTATGGACACACTCAATATTCCAGACTTGTCTATATTGATGAATGACCATGTGGGTCATGATCCAAAATGGACCCCTGTCCCCACCAAGCTTCCTTTGGATATTCCAAAATTCAAAGGCAAGACTGGTGAGGATCCTGATGATCACATCACTACTTTTCACCTTTGGTTCTCTTCGAACTCCCATAACAACAATTCTATTCATTTAATATTGTTTCAATCCACCCTCATGGGGGTCTTCGTGAAATGGTATATATATCTACCAAGGGGGACGTATGAAAATTTTAATCAGATGGTTTTAGTCTTTCTCAACTACTTCCAATTTCTGGTTCATTACGATGCTGAAATAGAACTTATCTCATCCTTACGTCAGGACAAATCCACCCATATCTCAAATCAAATCCAAGAGTGGAGTATATAGAAGAGGCTTATAAAGGCGTACATACCCCCAGAATTCCTTCTAGAGTGGTTCCTTAAGTCTCTACAGCCTTATATTTCGAGGGATGTTTCTACATCTAGGATTACATCTGAGGAAGAAGTGATTTTTAAATCCTAAAAGTTAGATCTTATATATGCTTAGTCTAGGATGTTGTATGAGGAGATTCACCATGGCCATTGAGGTCAAGTGATCCTAGACAAAATCCTAGGCCTCATGACCTTGGAATTATCGAGTCTACCAATGTGAAATCCTGAGACTTGGTGACAAGCGGGTTGAATATTTTCACTAAAAGCGGTCCTATAGGAGGGACATCTTCGCTGAACACCTCCCCTCCAACTCGATCGATGGATGTACATTCTATAGCAGTTATAAACTAGCAGAATGAAATGACAACCAAGAGGAATAAGAAGAAAGGATGTAGTAATAATCATTAGGGTGGGAAGAATAATAATAGGCAAAGGACAATGGTAATGAATAGAAGTCCAGAATGTAATAATGTTGGTGAGGGTAATAAAGAAAGGTGAAAGGTGAAGTTTTCCTGCAAGATTGGTACAAAATACCTCCTTACCCATTTATGTCCCAAACTTACTTGAGGAAGGTGTGAGGTTTTATCTCTCTACAGCTATTTTGTCTTGACTAATCCTTTTCCACATGATCAACACATGGCCTCGAACTCCTCAAATGTCAAAAATGTGACCGGTGGGAGTCAAAACCCTCTGCAGACAGATGATGACCATCTGCCATCAATGATTTAAATATAGGGGTTAATGTAGAAACTCGGTCTCACGATTACATTTCTCCACAAAGCGTACCCTATTTTGAGTCTCCCCCCCTCCCCTGCGGATATGCACCTTTATAGATGAAAACACTGCGACCCCTCTCCTTATTACGAGGTAATCAAGCACTCTACCCTGATAATAATTCTAAGATCCAGCCCAAAGTTACTCTATTGTTGAGGATATGGTTTAAACCCCTTGCACGATGTCAGCTCGGTAGGTACTCCATGTGTGTCCTTCAGAGAGGAATGCCTAGTTAACTATGTTAGGAGCTCTATACCCTTGTGGCTCTAAGGTTATCATGTTTGACATCATGGATTTGAAGCCTCACTTGCCTTACCATGTGGCATTCCCAATCCACATGGAGTGCTCAAAGTATACCATCAAACTTACTATTGTTGATTAAGGCTCTACAACATGTGTGATCTCCCTGGTCTATTGGAAATCCCTCAAATCTCCGACCCTTTCTCAATCCTAGAGCCATGTTGACTTCTTGGTCTTCCACCCTCATTGTATTTTTATTTCCTTCTCGGTCTAGTTAGGTTGGAAGATGAGATGTATGTCGAGGTGGTATATGTGCCCCTCTACTATAACTTGTTACTAGGGCCTTAATTGGATTTATTCTATGACTATTGTCATGTCGTCCATCTTCCACACTCTTTGTTTTTCTCATGAAGGGAAAATAGGTGGCCGATGGAAGCCAGTTGTCCTTTGTGTATTCTATCCCTGATGCATCAGTTGGATCGTCAATCCCCATGATCAACAATTATCAACCAACAACTGAGAATATCAATGTCAAAATGTATTCATCCCTTATGGGTACCTTGAAATTCATGATACCAGTTCATCATATATACGCCATGTCTAGTAGATTCTGCTGCATCAAATAGGTTTGTTTCTTTTTTCCTTATTTTACTTGATCCTTGGATTCTACCTTCATGGCTGCATGTTGTTGTGAATGGTGGTCACATCTTTGAATATCCATGCCACTATCGATATCAAATATAGTGTATCAAGTTGTTTTTTACTCTTAGTGATTCATATCTGTTACCTCACTTGAGATGGATAGGGAGGATCATGTTCTTAAGACTGTGTGGGCCACTTCACTGTATTTTTCACTTGACCTCTTTGATGAGACATTACCATTGGATGAAGCTATCATAGAGGCAATGATGTTACCTCGCAGATGGATGAGGATGATCTTGTTCTAGAAACCATGTGGGCCACTTCACTGTATTTTTCACTTGACCTCTTTGATGAGACATTACCATTGGATGAAGCTATCATAGAGGCCATGAATGGTTCTGACCATCCATGGAATGATATGCATCATCGCTCTTATTTTCTCCCAGAGCTTGCCAAAATCGAACAAGATGATTTTAGATATACCTTGAGTGAGATAGTCGTTCACGTCGTAGTTCCACTTGATACGCACGACATTTATGCCAAAGGAAAAATCGAGAGTATATCTCCTGCCGTCAAGATCGATATCTCTCGTATTCCTGGCAAGGTTGAAAATGGATACATCGGTGCAGATTGTTTGCCGAAATAAATTATGATCTACACCGAGCTCTTCAAATAATTTCACAATGTATTCACTTGGTCATATGAAAAGATGCTAGGAATAGACCCTCAAATTGTCAAACATGAGATTAAAACCTACCCGAATGCTAAGCCTATTTGAAAACGAATTAGATTTTTCAATCTTAGGAAGGCCCCTGCTATTAAAGCAGAGGTAGAAAAACTACTTAACACTGTCTTTATCTACATGGTTCCCTTGACTGAATGGGTATCCAATCCTGTTCCTCTAAATAAAAAGAAAGGAACCATCTATGTATGCATGGATTTTTGTGACCTGAACAAATCCTATCCCAAAGACAACTTCATGACACCCTTCATTGATCAAATTCTCGATGAATGTGAAAGAAGCAATTTTTTTTCTTTTATGGATGGATTTTTAGGGTATAACCAAATTTAGATTAATCCTGAGGACCATCATAAGAGGGAATTTTTTTTCCCTTGCGGTACATTCTCATACCGGCCTTAAAAACATCAGAGCAACATTACAACGAGTTATAATCCTCACATTTCACGATCTCAAGAATATAGTCGAAGCCTATCTCGATGATCTCACTGCTCACTCTCGTAAGAGAGTGGATCACCACCTTTGGCTAGTTTTTGAAATATGTCACCATTATCACATTTGTTTCAACCCTCATAAATGCATATTTTGCGTTAGGTAAGGTCGACTTCTAGGATTTTTATTCTCTGAGACTGGGATCGTGGTAGATCTGTTAAAGGTTGAGGCAATACTTTGATTCCCTCCCCCGCACATTATTCATCAACTTCAAGGTTTATAGGGGAAATCTAAATTTTTACGATGGTTTATAGTGAACTATGCCAATATTACTAATGTTTTCATGCATCTCTTAAAGAAGGACACTCCTTTTATATGGGATGAGAAATCACAGTGATCCTTTGATGCTTTGAAGAAATCCTTGGTATCGACGCCTCTACTGAAGTCTCTAGACTATGGTAGAGATTACTTGCTTTATGTCATTGCGTCTAATGAAATGATTGGTATGGTGTTTGTTTAGGAGGATGATGATCTCTGTGAGCACATCATTTACTATCTTATTGGAAACTTATTCGGCCCCAAACTCAAATATTCTCATGTTGAAAAGATAGCTTTGGTTGTCGTGCATGCAATTCAACAATTACGACACTACATATTTCTTTGAAAAACTACTGTGGTTGTTGATGTCAATCCATTTCAATACATCCTTACTAGGCATATCATTGGGGGAAAGTACAATAAATGGATTGTCATTCTACAAGAATTTGATCTCGATTTTGCTTCTGCGAAGTCCAAAATATCACTAGTTTTTGCAGAGTTAATATTCGACTTCCCTCGGTTAGATGAGGATGTTATTGATGAAAATCCTCACCATAGAAATCTCATTGATCAGATGTTATTCATGTTGATTCATTTATGTATGAACACATTTTCCTTGTCTCGTCATCAGACCCCTGGTATGGAGATATTGTTGTATATATTCAAACTTTGAAGTTCCCTCAGCATATCTCGCGAGATGACTGACGACATATACAATACCAAGATAAGAATTACCTTATCATCAATGCCACTCTATATCACCGAGGAGTAGAAAATATCTTGCATTGTTGTTTGACTCACGAAGAAGCTGAGTCTATTCTAAACGACTGCCACAATGGGGCTTGTGGTGGTCATCTATCCGAGCTTGCGACAACCTAGAAAGTTTTGCGAGCCGGTTATTTTGGGCCATATGATTTTAAATATTGTGTCGAAGCGGTTAATAAGTATCACCCCTACCATGTGTTCACTCAGAAAATGCGCTCACATCCATCCCCTCTCCATCTAGTCATTATCGTTGGTCCCTTCACCAAGTGGAGGGTGGATTTTGTGGGTTTCAACCCAACTTCAGTTGGGGGACATAAACACATTATCATGGTCACAGACTACTTCACTAAGTGGGTTGAGGCCATGCCTACAATTAAATCCAATGGTAAAACTTCTTCCTTCTTCGTATTCAATCAAATTATAGCCAGGTCCAGAATCCCAAGTGAGATTTTCACTGATCATGGAAGTCACTTTCAGAATGAAATGATGAAATAATTAGCATAAAAAATGGGGTTTAGACATGGTCATTCTTCCCCTTACTACCCCTAGGAAAATGGACAAGTAGAGGTCGTGAACAAGTCTCTCAAGACCATTTTGCATAAAACTATCATCTAGAGCAAATCTGACTGGCATATCATGCTTTATCTATCACTTTGGGCATATCAAACCTCAGTTAAGACTTCTGTTGGTTTTTCATCTTTCCACCTATTGAATGTGAAATCCCTTCTCTTAGATTGGTAATTGTGCTCCTACCTGACACTTCTGATATCAAACAATGCTTCGTACACCTAGAGAGTCTAGATGAGAAATGTCGAGACACCTCCATGGCTGTTGAAGCGAATAAAATACATGTCAATGTCCAATATGATAAATTTTTCTATCCTCAACAGTACGTTGAGGGTGACTTGGTCCTTTTGTATGACCAAGCCAAAGAACTATTGGGGGAAGGAAACTTAAAACTTATGTGGCACGGTCCCTATATCATGCTATGTATCTTAGAAAATAGAGCCTGTGAATTAGAAGATTATGAAGGGAAAATGATGGCTGAGCCCAGGAATGGGATCTATTTGAAAATATATTACGCTTGAGCCCCACGTTTGGGCATAAATATTTTTATACTAAGGTATTTTAGTGTATATACATTTTCCCTCTTTTTTATCTTCATCTTGCTTATCAATTTTTCCCTTGGTTGGCATATGTCAACGGAGTCTTCAATCTACTTAGGATTCGCAGATGGGGCCATTCATCATACATGAAACTTGGCTTTTTTCACTTAGGTTGTTTACTCACCTGAAGGTCTATTGTTATATTTAGGTGGCATTTTCCTAGGGCCATCCATTAATAATGTGGCCGAATATAGCGTCATGATAGAACTTTTGTGCAATGCAATTTCACATGGTATTCACTCTTTAAAAGTTTTTTTGGACTCCCATTTAGTAGTATGTTAATTGAACAATAGTTACCGTGTGCATGACCCTACTCTATGTCGAATATCTTACGGGTACGAATTTTGGAATGCCATTTTGATTTTATTACTTATCATCACATACCTAGAAGTTATAATCATGTATCTGATGTGTATGCTAATTTTGTTTTAGATTGGCATTTGTCACATAACTAAAGTAAAGAAAACGCGTTCATCAATGTACACGTTGTAATATAAGTAAATCCAAAGATCAATGTTTTTATATATTTCATCTCTCCAAAAAATATGATGTTATAGTACAAAATTGGTGCTCACACCCTCAAAACACACATGCAGTCTATCATACAGTAATCATGACGTATACACCTATGGTTCCAGATGAGTGTCATGATAGCATACTATGGCATTTGTGAGACACTGAAAGAGTCATACCCAAGAACGGGGCACACCTACCACCTGTCATTGCATCACCTCCGACAGATCCTCTAACTGAACCATGGGAATCCTCTGTGTAAAATGAGACAGGTTTCCTTACACGTTTTGAAGAACTCTATCAGTGTCCCCTCCCATTGTCTCATCCCCCCAGTATTGTGGAAATTTGGTCAGTCGTCGTGGACCCATATCTGCATCACACACATGTTTAGTTAGTACTTAACATCATCCAAAAATAATTATGTTTTCTTATGCAAAAATACAAAAGAAATGAAATATTCAAAAACTTTGGCATAACTATGTCTCTATAGACAAAACCTAGTTGTAATGACATGTCTAGATCTCCTTCGTAGTCAATCCCTACGTAAGGGTAGTCCTCACCTACCGAATCCACTAGATTAAAAACTCATCGTTGTAGGGTGTTGGCACCCTACCACACCCTTGTTGCCTCATCACCTCAATCCACCGTGCCATGGATGGATCGCAAGGTCCATGCAGAACAATCTCGACTCTAGGGCCCAATCCTGGAACCTGCTCGAAGAAAAACTACAAAGGATAAATGTGAACCTGAAGTTCCTCTTTCTACCCACTATGTAGTCTGTCAAATGGCTCTTCATGTTGGCTAGTAGTGAGGTGCACTAGTCACAAACCATGGGTCGCAAGCACTCCATTGAATAGAACATAAGTGGCCTCGATGCCTGGTGTAAAGAGGTTGACCTTGTGATCCATGTCAACACTAGGACAATAATCTTGAGAATCAAATTGTTGATATCTCTGATAGGGAGTTGGATCCCTAGCCTTTTGGTCCCTGCAATGCAATGAGTGGCTATGTAATCCTCTATGTTCATGCCACTCCTAGCTCCCTGGGCTTTGAGTTTTACCACCTCACCCCGACGCGAAAATCCTATCAATATGTAGATGTCCTCAAATTCAATCCTCAATGGTTTTCCATCAAGGTTGAAAGTCGCAGTATCTAGATCCCAACAGTTCACAAGCAGTTGAAGCAGTCTCACTTGAGCCCTCATATCTTTGAGAGATAGAAAATTGTATAGCTCACATTTTTTTAAGGCCATTTTATCCCCTGCATCTCTCTCCACTGCAACATCCACCTCTTCATGCTTCTTTTTTCTCCACTCTAGCACCATCCTACAAGATTCAAACCATTTTTTGAGTTAGAAACATCTTAAAAACCTTATCCATGGACATGTACATGAGCTACAATTTACATAGTCGTGTATAGGGCTTCTTATACGCTGGTTGTTTTGCAAACAATCATGTATAGGTATGTGTATATGCAACCCGATGATCTATATTTTGCGTACACCTTAGTTTCTAAATTGTGCCCTAAAATACTCAAAAAGGTAAACCTAATTGCAAATTTTAATCCACTATAAATAAATAGAGGAGCAATATGAATTATCTGGTCCAGACAGTTGTTGATTCTATCGCTCGTGGCTCCCATAATCAACAGTTGAAATTCAAGGGAAATTTGGTCCAAAATACACTATTTGGATAAAAAATGCAAATGGTATAGTAAATTTGTATTTTTTACTATTTATAGAAAACGTTTACCCACTCTACATAGTTTTGTCTAGTATTTTTGTCTAATGGACTAACACGGAAATGGAGGGAGTTGGTTTTGGTGGTTTTATCCAGGGCTTCTTGCAGTTTTTAGCACCATGTCACCCATTCATAACTTTTGATAGGTATTTTCATCATCCAGCATATAGAATAGGTCACCAATCCATTAGGCACACTTGCATCATCCTATGACTACAACTCATATGCCTTAGGTATGGACCCATTTAATAGTGACAAGGAACCTTCTATCTGCAAATTTCGTTATTGAATGGTAAAGACTTACCAAACTTGGGTACCCTAGTTAGATCCCCTACTCCATTCAGTGCCCATGCAGATATTTCTGTTCATAGGATCGACAGTCCCTTGTAGTTAATACATGACTTTATGTTTGAACCTCATTTATTACTCATAAGACTGATGACCTATACCTAGGGGCCTCCCAACAAGTCTGGTTTAATCTCTTTTTTGAATCTCTCAAAAAGAAAAAAAGATTGTCGAGTGAATTTGTCTCTTTCACACTCGTAAATTGGATTTTAAAGGACATCTATTTGGTGTAAGTTTACCCCTTTTTCAAACCAAGTAGACTAAGATTACGAAAAATGGAATTTTTGGTGTTAAGTTGTAATTGCATCTCATTCTCTTGCTTGTAGTATTGATCCTATTTCTGGTTCTCACTTTTGCATTATAAGACTTTCAACTCAACACTTTGCGTCATCAGCCAAGAAGAGCCTTGTTTATATCCTTTGCAGATTGTCACCCTATACCAAAGAAGAAAAATTACCTCAAGTGTCGATCTCCCGCATGCACCTCCTTGCATTGAGAATAGGTATGTTCCACCACTGAAACTAGTTTCTTACTTGTGACACTCATTTCCTCCTCTCTATCATAGCATTCATTTGAATATGAAAAAAATAAAGACGGTCGGGAAAAGAATATTACCTTATATTGGCATCAATCGTGTCGCCTTTGAATAGAGCACAAACTTTCAAGTCCAAATGTCATCAAAATTTTGGCTTTAGCATGACCTTAGGAAGTTGAGCTCGTTATTGATAGTTTACTCCCTCGACTGGTTACTCTTTCAGACTCTATGGAGATTTTGATTGATGCCTCCTGCATCACAAATTTTCATCATTGAGTCTATGCTGCCAGAGTCTTCCATATGTCTCATGCTCTTGTTCAAAGGATGTCTATCAACCTGTGTCGTCCATCCCTCATAACTCTTGACTTTGCATGTCAGCCATACCCTCACTGTGTCTCAGAATTACATGAATTTATAGTCCTATCACGCACGTTGGTCCTAATTTCATCATTAGTAGGTAACCTTGAACCCAGGAGTCGACATTTCACCATTGGTCACTGACTTGGGGGTTTCCCTTGTGTTCAACGATAAGAAATCTATTCACACATTGGGATTTTTAAGTGTCGTGAATTCTATTGGCATTATTGGTTGTTTCCTTTCCTTTGTTAACAATTTTCCTTATTGGTTGCTATTCAGAGGGTCTTTTTTGTGTCCCTCTTGCATCTGGAACACACAAAAGATGCATAGGGTCATTGGTTCATGAACATGTTATTCGTCTGATTTCCTCCAAATCATCAAGTTCCTTCTTTGTACCTCGTGTTGAATGATGAGAGATGCCTCAACTCTCTCCTTTCATTGGGTCTCCTTCCATCGACTTCATCCCATCTATTTTGGAAATGATACATAGAGTCCTATGAGTACCTAAAGGCTTGAAGTCATTAGTGGCATGTTCTCCTGCCATCAACAGTTGGGAATACATCAATGTCACATGATCGATGGATTCTTCAAGCGTTCAACCCCGACACCTTTATTCACACTTGTAAGAATGTACTCAGTGCCTTGATACCTACTTTCATTATTGGTAGGTTGTCTCGCGTTTGGTAATGGTATAACTTAATGACTGGTAATCAAATAAAGCCTCATTGTGTTCGACCTTAACTCCTTTACTCACACGATGTACACTTGCACCTTTGGCAGATCATGTAGATGAATTGAAGACATCATTTCATAGTCACATCTTTCCTGAGTTGTTGCTATCTTTCATTGGACTAGTACCTATATGACTTCAATGATCATGGGAGATCAGATTGTACTCCATTGTATACAGATATATTTAGATTGATTTTGAGACTAGTTTTGATGGTCCTTGCTCGTGAATATGACATCATTTGGAATATATCCACCTTTGTATTGGCTACTCATGGCCATGAATAGTTTTTTGGTTTATTTTCACATGGATCTGCAATGTAATTCAAATTGGCAGCCATGTGCGCAAAGTCAGTACAGATTGTAATATTCTCATGTGCAACTAGTTCTTCCAGTTGGGTCCCGTTTACTCCACTTCTGGGTATTACAATGTATTTCGTCCATTGCAAATACTCCTCTAACCTCACACATTAGGGGACATCTGCTATAGCAAGATTTTTCTCACCCTATGCAAATTTGCTCAGAAGGCCTTTTTCCATTTCCCTATGCAGAATTGAAGTCCCTTTTTGCAAATCCTAGAGATAAAAACAATATTTTTCAACATATATGCTACCTAACTATTATACAACATGCGTATACCTGGATTTCACCACTACAATGCACGTACATCGGGTTTTGTGCCCAAAATTAAAAAGTAGTGTTGGGTTTCCATGTCACGTCACAAGATCCATGATCCTTGACCTTCCATATACTGGAAACATTCTGACTCAGCCATTCAGTTCCACTTGAAGGATATAAATGGTCCATATCCAAGCTATGGAAAAATGAGAGAAGAATTCAACTTTGAGAGCAAAGTTACTCTAGAGAAATTATTCACTTCATATTGAGTCTGCATCCCTTTGTTTTTTTAAGTATGAACACATTGTTCAGCCCCCAAGATCTTCCCTACTTGATTGAGAACCTCATTGTCTCTCTTATATGAGATTGTCTTTGGTGGAGGATTGAAGTGGTGGAGGCCCAACTCGAAGAGACTTATCTTCTCGATTCCAAACCGTTCTGACACAAAACTTTGTAATTCATCCACTTTTGTTGATTACATTTTAATAGAAATACTATTTTCTCTTCCAATTAATATCTTGCAAATATTTGAATTGTTATTCCATGGGAATATTTGTTATGAATGTTTATGGATTATGCTATTGAATGTGCTAAATTTATATCTTATGACCATATGCTTGTGTTTCTTGGTTGTTGAGGACAAGTTGCAGGTGTATTGATTTGAGTCAAGTGCTCAACGATGGACTTCATCGAACGTTTTGACGAGGTAGGATCATTATCCTTCCTTGTTAGAATATTTGTTTATATACAATACCTAGGATTAGAGTTGATTTTTGTAGTCATTTATGTCTGTTGTGGTTTACCCCTGGCCATAGAGAGATTTTCCTCATAACACATTGACTCATAATGAAAATATAATTTTCTAAGGTAAGCCTTATATGATGTGATTATAATGTTTATATTTCCAAGAGAAAGAATGGACATGGGATATATTAAAAATAAAGATTCCATTTTACTCAAAATAAAGTTCAAACGCCTAAGCTTGCATAATAAAAACCTTGATGATAATTGTGATTAAGAACAAGACTAGATTCCATGTAGCGAAATCATATTTTTGAATCATTTGTTAATTAATGAGTGATGTGAAAATATTCTTTATAATCATGTTTTGAATCAATGTGAATGTGAGGAATTCACATTAAAACTACTTTCAATAATTAACCAAGTTGTTGTAATATAGTAATGTCCAGTAAAAACCAATCCATTTAATAAGAAAACTAATTAGATAAGAAAAACTCAAACAAAGATAAAATGAAAATTCACATAAAAATAAAAAGGGGCCCTAATTTTCAATCAACCATAGAAGAAAATTGGGGTTTTTTTTTGTTTTCCACAACATTCTCTCATTTATCACATTGCCACAACTCCCCAACATATATGTTTTTCCTTTGCATCTTTTTTTTAACTTGTTTCATGTCCAACAATGCTTGGAAAGGGAGAAGACACCCTTTTCCTTCTTTCTCCACTATTGTACCTCTCCAGTAGTTTTGATTTGACTCATTGTTCATTTTATAAGATAGATTAAGGTTAGGAAAATCCTATATGTCTAAAATGTATCTAATGTTACTTCATGTAGTAGATACACTCTTTCTAGTGATAAAGTTTATGAATTTAAGATAAGGTTTTTCATGATTAGGAGTATGTGATTAATATATTTGTTTATATGTATATGATTTGTAGGAAACAAGAAACACTTACCTAAATTCTAATCCTAACACAATTCATCCTCAAAATGGAAACAAACATTGAAGGGTTTTAAATAGAATGTATGCATAATAGATACCAATCAATATCTAACACCTCGTGATCAAATATTCTCTAGAAAATTTTGATATGCCATCTTCTAATGAAGTACTGGAGTCAAAGGTAGATGAAGATGATCATTTGAAGGTTTAACATGAAGTTTCAGCAAAGTATGGTTTTTCTAAATACAAAGGAATTAATAATTGTAGACAACATATTGTAATGGAACATTATCGATTTTATGAGTGCCCTCTAGCTGCTAGACTTTTTCCCTACTATTGTTGCAAATGCATATGTCATATAGAGTGTACAAATAATATCCCCTTCATCAAATTCTCATTTAATAAAAGATGCATTGTAATTCAACCATCCAAATATTCCTTAGATTCCAAATATTACTTAGATTCCCCTTCTCATATTCCAAGGGTGTAAACTATGGTCATATAATAAGGAAGGAAGAATATCTAAAAATAGAAAATTTATCTAGGCCTCTTACCAATCGACCTATATCTTTGGAAGGTGTTGTTATCAATGAATATATCCCAAGAAACACAGTTACACTATATAAATAGTCATACAGTAGAACCAAATATGATGCTTGGACTACATCTAAGGAGTTTTCCACTATTGGAAAAGTTTTCTTATATTGTGACTATAGTTTCATGATTCCTCCTTTTAAAATTTAAGGATAAAAATTAGGCATATATGTCATTCACATGTTCACATTCCTTACTAAGGAGAGGTTATTGTTTAGATTAATTCACATGGGTGAAAAAAAAGAATCTATTGAGTGTTAGGTAGGAAATACTATAACCACAAACAATATATGAGTCTTAGCCAAGCACTTAGAAAGATAAAACATAAACAAAAACAAAGAAATGGACACACAAAATGCAAGAGAAAAATGAAACAAGATAAGAAATTGTTACCCATGGATTAAGCTATGATAAGACAATAAAGGATAGTGTGAGCACAAGAGGCTCTCCTTTTCCTCCTTGGGAGGGTTTTGTTATTCCCAAATGAACCCTTTCTCTTTCTTTCTAATTGATGTAAATAAAGGTGTAAATATATCTTCAAGGGAAGAGGTCCGATAAACTTGGCTTGGTAGCTATGGATGCCAAAATAAGGCTTGGAGAATTAATCTCTAGTCTCGTATGAGTAACATAACTTTTCCCAATACTTATATATTGGAATGCATAATCATGGATCCTTTAAATGGGTTTTTTCCAATATTTAAAATGTCTAGTTTCAAGTGTGAATGGAAGTCCAATTGGGTGTGGATTCCTATGCTTGAGTAGACAAGAATCCACTTGTTGTACCATTATTTAATGTTGAAGGGTTCAACCTCTCTTCATAATTTGACTAAAAAATGTTTGTGATGGGATTTTCTTCATAAAAGTGTTGAATGCGGTTGAGAAATCACGCCTGGTCGTATCTGTGTAACTTTTGATAGGAATAGTCGCATGTGGATTTCACAAAATGCAAATTGTTGGGCCACGCTAATTTATCAAAAAATCACTTTCTATAGTTTTTCTCTTTGTTGAGTGAGGTTTGTTAATGCCATGAGTATGGACTTTGGTGTATTGGAATGATGAATTCTTTTTTGAGCGCATGTTTAGATTGGTGAGTAATGTTTTGGTGATAACATAAGCCCCTTTATGTGTAAGGTTAGGAGAATATGTATAGCCAAAATACTCCATCATTTATTTTTCTATGTAAGCTAATTCTTTTGTAGAGAGAGACAAAGAGAGAGAGAGAAAAAGGTCGAGGAAATAAGGATGGTCCATTGGACGAAGGAGGAGAGATCCACCTATAAAAATACAATGCTACTAAGAAGCAATATATTTATACAAACAAGGAGGGAATGCCCCATGCTTGTGCAATGACCAGAAATAATTACAATGATATATGATAGGTTGAGGCCTCTAGTTGGACCATCTAAAGTATGAAAATTGAGATGATGTTGTAACTGAAAACCTTGATGAAGTAGAGATATGAAGTTCTCTTGCATTCATTGGTAACAAAAAATGATAGTTTTGTAGGAGAGTGTTCCCTTGAGCTTGAAGTGAAAATTTTTAGGGTGGATGTTCATTATTTGAAGGCATTAATGGCTTTCCAAGTCTAGGGGTATATGGTTAGAACACAAAAATACTACTATCGGAAAGTAAGAACCACCCTAGTGTGGGTAATGGTTGTTGTTGAACATCATGTGGGTCAACAGAAGCGAATAATGATGATGATTCTCTCTATACTATATGAGGCTCATAATATATGTGGAAATGAGAACCAATATACTATAACATTCATGGAAACTAATATCGACATCAACATGAATGTAGCCACAATCGCAAAGAGAAAGGTGCCCCTTTAAATCATTTGATCAACATGGCAATGATTACTGACTTGAAAGAGTAATATGTGGCTAGTAAGTATGGATGAGGTCGATGATAAAATGGATCTTAATACTTTCCTTGGCCTAAGAATAAGTGATGGTTGATAATGGTGGAAATAAAAAACTTCAACTAGACAAAACATGTCTAGTGTCATGGGGGAAATCATGAAATGGTGAGGTTTTGTGAAATTGTAATTGAGAGTGGTGAGGCTGCAAAGAGTTGGTAGTTATGGGTGAAAATTTGGGGATCAAACCTAAAGGATACTGGTATACTAGAGGTTTTGTCAATAAGATGGGTGTTTCGAGATAGGGTTGTTTAGTATAAATTGTTGATGTTTGGTAGCATTGGATAGGTGTTTCTGCACAAGTCTATGTGTCTAGACTTGTGGAGATCATCTAAAGCATTTTATCCTTAAATTTACTTTAATTAAAGAAATTATTAAAGTAAAGTTATTTTAGTAATTAGTTGAGTTATTTAAGGAAATGATAAAAGTAATTATCCTTTAATATTAACCATTTATCTCAAGTGAGGTGAGAATTAATATCAATTATCAATCACTTTGGAGACTAGGGTACGGTTATGACTCAAGATTATAAAAGAAAGGCTAGGTTAAAAGAGAAGACACTTGATACTTGATACATTGATCAAAGAAGAGAAGGATTTTTTCTCATAGAGTTGGATCACGAAGGATTGTGATTCAAGGAGATCCAAAATAAATGGAGAAGGACTTCCATATAGAGATTAGGTCAGCATGAAGAGATACTAGAGTCGAATGCAAGTGGGTTTCAACTGAGCGAAGCCACATAAAAGGGTTGCACCATATGTAGTTTTCTACACATTCCTTGTGTCCATGTATATGGGTCATAATGGAGATAGGACCATATATGTGGGATATCTTAAGGAAAGGCATGCACACATAAAAAAGAATGCATATCTGGGTCGTACAACAAATCAACATTTTTCAGGTTTGTTTCTAGTTTTGTTTCTCTCAGCGTGTCATTATCCTTTTTATGGGAACCCTAATTTTATCATAATAAAATCATTCTCAAAATTGGTTTTTGCTTCACAGTTTCTTCTAGAGGTATCTACTAGTAAAATATTGGTGTTTATGTGTGCATGATTTGGTTTCTAGTTTTTCTTCTACTCAATTTATTTGAGTTAAATATTCGAACAATGCATTTTTTATTTTGTGAGCTACTAATATGATTTGCAGTAAGGAAATCACTAGCTAAACAGATACCTAGTTGTTGTAGTAAGGGGTTCTCAACATGGTATCATATCTTGGACTTTGAGAGGGAGCGAATATCAGGTTTCACAATGACAAATCTATTAGATATGCGTGACCAAGAGATAGATCTAGTTCAGATTTAGAGTTACAACAACATATATGTTGGATCAAGAGTGTCGCAGTGGGTGTCTAAAGGACCAAGCATAGATACATTATATTTTGTAGTAGATATATCATATATGTGGGAGATCTTCATAGATCCATAACCAACATGTAGAAATCAAAGGACAAATTTGAGGGAAACAATTGTATTGAGGTCGAACTAGGGTCTTATAGTCTTATAGAGTTGTACGTAGGTTGCAGATGGGACAGACATGTACATATGTGAGAATATTTGGAGATAGTCACATATACGTGAGTAGAAGTAAACACATGCGCATACATAAATAGGTTTCAGAAAGGAAATTCATGTACATATGTGGGTTTTAGTGGTGATAGGAATGTACAGGTCCACACAGGTCAGTACATGGGAAGTTTCAGTAACATGTTATTTCTAGGGTAGTTTATCAGGTCTAAGGTATGGAAGCAACACCTTTTAGAGTCGAATATAGATTGGATGGCGCATCCAAATTCCTATCTTGGAAAACAATAGTATCTTTGGCATTAAATGAGTATAACCTTTGGGAGTTAGTGGATAAATTAGTTGTTCCACCAAAAGATCTAGCAACTTTGGCATCTCATGAGAAGAAGGAGATCAAAGAAGAGAGGGTTATCTTGGATTCGATGAAGAATCATATGATTCCTCACTTATCTGAGAAGAGGATGACTAAAGAGATGTTTGATTCCTTGGTAGGTTTATTCCAAATCACTAACATGAATAGGAATATGGTCTTAATAAATTGACTCATATCGGTGCATAAGCCTAGATATGACAATACTACCATCTATTTAATGAGGATCACACAGGTGTGTGATCAAATTGCAACCATAGCGGAGAAAATAGAGTACATAGAACTCATGAATGTAGAATTCAATGGTCTTCCCAAGTCTTGGAACCATATTTCAAATTATTTTGCACTCGGGAGAAACTCCCATTTTGGTAGAGGATTTGGGATGATTGCATCCAGGAAGAGACTTGGAAGGAGTCTAAATAAGAAAAGTCGAGAGATGAAGAGGAGGAGAAACTGACCCTTGTCAATAAGAAAATAAAGGGAAAAGGAAAGGGTTTCAAGGGTAATAGTGAGGAGTCAACCTCACAGCTGGGTAAGAAAGACTTAAGTAAAATCAAGTGATTTACATGCCATAAGTATGGGAACTATGCATCATAGTTTCTGGAGAATAAACGGAAATGGGAGACACATACATAAACATCAGCAGAGACACGACTAGATGATTTTGCAACAAATTTTGAGAAGGAATTATCAAAGTTATCTTGCCTCTCTACTAGCACCAAATCAAGGAGAGCAAGGTACTTGGAAAGTGGTGCTTATCATCATATGAAGAGGACACGTTATCTTATCACCAGATGATCAGAGACTGACTCATATCTATAGGTGGAGGTTGGCACTCATGCTAAGTGTGGTGTAGAAGGAGTTGGGATAGTCAAGTTCCATCTCGTGTTAGGATATTTTTTGTAGGTGGAATATTATGTGTTGTATGTCCCAGAGTTGAGGACTCATTTTCTCTCAATATAAAATCTAGATTACTAGAGATATGCGTCCTTTTTCTAGAAAGCATGAGTGTTCATACATTCAGAGGGAGATAGCACTAGTGTCAGAGAGGGTAGGTTATACAAGTTGCATGGAAATCCAGTAGGTGGATACAAGGGGATATTTGATAATGGATCAATATCAATGGAAGAGGATGAGGAGAAGGATTATCTAAAGGTTGATAAATTGAAGGAAGAGAATATTTCATAGACTTCTAGTGTGCAGAGTCAACCTTAAAATGGGAAGAGGGAGTTATCCTCTTCTAGTCTTGTTAAGAGACTGAGTTGGTACGAGATGACATTGATGGATGTTAAGGAGAAAGAGGTTCTTAGGAGTAGAATGAGGGAGAACAATCCTTCAATGAAGTTTCCAAACTTCATGGAATTGATATGTAGTGTCATAGATTATATTACTTCCAATATTAAGGGAGAATATGACCATTAGAGTTGGAGGGATATCAGTGTGCAAGATGATGTGTGTGACATTTTTCCAGGGTTGGAGGGAGAGCTAATTTTAGGTGTCTCTTTTAGAAATAAATTCCTCACTAAGAGGGAGGGTTGATTTTTGGTAGCATCAAATGGGTATTTTTGCATAGGTCTATGTGTCTATACGTGTGAAAATAGTCCAAAGCCTTTTATCCTTGAATTTACTTTAATTAAAGGAATTATTAAAGAAATGTTTCTTGATTAATTGGTTGAGTTTTTTAAGGAAATCTTAAAAGTGATTATCATTTAATATTAGCCATTGATCTCAAGTAAGGTGACAAGTAACATCAACCGTAAATAACTTTGGAGATTAGGTTTCAGTTATAACTCAAGATTATAAAAGAAAGGATAAGGTAAAGGATAAGACACTTGACACTTGATACATTTATCAAAGTAGAGAAGGACTTTTTCTCATAGAGTTGGATCACGAAGGATTGTGATTCAAGAAGATATTGGATAGGTGGATAAGGAATTCCATATAGATATTAGGTCAAGGAGATCAATAGAGAACAAGGGCAGTCGTAAGTGGGTTTCAGAATAGTGAAGCCATAAGAAAGGGTTGCATTATACATAGTTTGTCATACAGGTATTTTGTGTTTGTATGTGGGTCATAGTGGAGACAGGTGTGTACAAGTGGGATAGCTTAAGTAAATGTGTGTACACCTCAAAACGAATGTAGATATAGGTCGTACAGTAGATTAGACATTGCCATATTTATCTGCAGTTGAATTTCTCACAATGATCCATTATCTCTCTTATGGGAGCCCCGATTTTATCATAATAAAATCATTCTCAGCCCTAGTTTTGACTCTGGGGTTTTTCCAAGTGTATCTACCCAAAAACTATTGGTGTTTATGTGTACATGACTTGGTTTCTATATTTTTTTTTCCACTAGATTTATTTGAGTTCAATATTCCAGCAGTGTATTTTTTTCTTTGTGAGATACTAATATGATTTGCAGTAAGAAAATAATTACACAAAAATATACCTAAGTGTTGGAGTAAGAGGTTTTCAACATAAATACTACAACCAAGGGTGAGTAGGGCTGACATCGGGTAAAAAATGGCACCATAGGGTGTGATTCCCTAAGACTACTCACTTGTTGTAAATATTGTAGTAATTATATACTTCCAAACTAATTATAGGACTTATAGGACACTTTGTGGTGGAGAATAACCTCCTTTTATGGATCTAGGGTTAAATAAATCTACCCATGATGGATCTAGTACTACAACACATCCAACAATGGATCTTTTCTAAAACAAGCTAAGACAGTGGGCTACATACCTCCCACAAGCTCAGTACACGAAAACCCCATATTATCCACTCAGGTAGAGTTTTTAGTGGCCTTTAACTAATCCAATCACTTCCTTGGATGGATATCAAAATAACCTCCCCTTCTTTAGAACAAAATATAAATATATAGCACAAAAAACCCGATAACCCTAAGAGTACTTGCCTTTCCCTTTAATAACAAAAAAAAAAAAACATACTTTCCTTTCTCACTGGTAACCATAAACATCAATTTACTTGTCTTTCGCATTGATACATAAAATAAGAAATTTTCTTTCCTTAATAATATAAAATATCACTTTCCTTTCTCAAATTTGTTTTCCAAAAAAACATAATCATATGTCATAATTGGGTTTTAAGGGGAACTTATTGTTAGGACAAATTAACAAAGGTCACATGATAGGCAATTAGCATCTTAAACCCAACCTATTTTAGCATTAAACCATAATTATACATTAAGAGTACCTTTTATCTCAAAAAATCCTTATTTTATGGATTTCTTTATCTTGCAAGGTATTTGGACTTTTAGGTTAGGTTATCTTCATTGAACTAGAGACATTCTTTAAATTTTGATTCCACAATGATATTAATAATTATTTGGGATTCTCGTGAAATATATCCTAGGTTAATTTAGGTCCCAGGAAATACACTTCTTAAATTAAAGTTAGTATTCAAATAACATAAATTCATTATAATGATCTTCATGATGCTCTTGAAATCTAATTTTAGTAAGTGCAATTCTCAAAGCTAGTCTTTAACAATGTTGTATGCATTAATCAAAACAATCCATAAACAATCTAAGAAAGTATTATTTCTTTTAAACATGCATATGAATATATTCATAAATAAAAATTCACTATATTATAATTCAATAGTGTCATGGAGGGGTGTTCCATCCTCCCCATTATAATTAATGGCAACCCTCGCATTTCCAATAACTTTCTAGTATTCAATTTTTTTTTCAACCCTCGCATTTCCAACAAATCTCTAGTATTCAATTTTTTTAATCTATGCATATTAAACTTATATTATTCTCAAACTTCCATAAGAAGTAATAAATTTAAGAGTAATAATTATGAAATGGAATGCCCAATATGGTTCATTTTATAATTAATCAAACAGTGGATGAAACGTCATGACATCATGAGTGATACAATCTCCTCTATGCCATGGTGAACTTAGATTCCAATAGGTCATGGTATTGTCCAAAATATCATTTATGAGGTAGAATTCTTTAGTGATAATCAAAACCTCCTCGTAGGTTTTAGGAAAGTATAATATATGTACCCACTTTGGCATCGATATCACAGAACCTCCACAATTCAAGCTCTAATGCATAAACCTACAAGCTTCAAACTAGTAGTTGAAGCCTCTAGTGATATATCAAGACCTCCTCATGGGGTTACAATAAAATTTTTACACAATTCGAGCTCTAATGCATAAACCTACAAGCTTCAAACTAGTAGTTGAAGCCTCTAGTGATATATCAAGACCTCCTCATGGGGTTACAATAAATTTTTTACATGGTACCGCATTACCACTAGTAGGCTATACTACACCCATAGAGTAATTGAGACTTAAGAAAAATATCTCTCATAAGCTCTAGTGTTTTCTAGCTTCATATCAACACACCTCCTTGTAGTTCCATAGTGTGTGCAACAACTCTACCCACTCTAGGTCTGGCATTGCAACACCTCATATACTGGAACTCTTGTAATACCATTATAATTTAGTAATGACACCTCTTATAAGCACGATATATTTTAAATTCAACAAACACACTTGTAATACCATTATAATTTAGTAATGACACCTCTTATAAGCACGATATATTTTAAATTCAACAAACACACTTCCTTGTAGGACTTTAGTGTGGTAAAATCTAACACCTTCCTCTCACCATGGTATGCATACCTCCAACAAGTGAAGGTGTGATAGAGGTCAATATTTTAGTTTTTGCATGATTATATTCTATCATGGTGAACACACTTTATAATAATTTAATCACTGCATTTCTTCTCATCATATATATAATAAGTAATTTTTATTAAATACATACTATGTCATTAATGTTATCATTGAATCTATAATCTCATCTAATATAATATGGTCATGGACAAGCATACCATAACTATATATAATGATCTCTATAATTATGCAACAATCAAATACCACACATGTCATCTTTGACATGCCTTTATCATTCAAATATGAATAAAATTTCAAATAAATTACAACAAAGTCCAATTTCACCAACAATCATCAATTTAATAAAAACACTAGGATTTTGAATATTAACAACTTTAAGTAGAAAACAAAAGTGTCATCCTTTAATTATTGAAGTTACCCAACATTCGTACAATTATTTCACTAATTGAGGATTAATCATTCAACCGAATCATTCCAAGCCCCATAAACAAACTTTATCATTTCACTAAAGAATTCATGTCACAATCAATCAACAAAACTTGCATCAATAATACAACATAACAAGTGTCATCCTTTAATGATTCAAGGCACCCAACATTTGTACAATGATTTCACTAATTAGGGATCAACCATTCAATCAAATCATTCCAAGTTCCATCAACAGACTTTAACATTTCACTAGAGAATTCATGTCACAATCAATAGAACTTTCATCAATAATACAACATAACCATAACATAACCATATGCTCATTGTTATGGCTATCAACTAAGTATCATTTGTCAACAATAGGAAGAACTATATTTTCTAACTAAAAATTGATGATAAGGATGAGTCACTAGTACTCATGTGAGTCTTGTAAGGAAAGCGCAAAAGAAAATATAATAATTTCAAGATAATTTTAAACTTCACAAATACATCTAATTTCAATCATAATATGTGGAATCTCTCACTTAGGCATACAAACATTCAACTTTCAATAAAATTAATCAAATCATGTTTTGCAAAATGCAATGAGTCACTAGAATAATCCACAATTGTGTCTCATTTAAAATTTAAGAATCTCTCACTTAGGCATACAAACATTCAACTTTCAATAAAATTAATCAAATCATGTTTTGCAAAATGCAATGAGTCACTAGAATAATCCACAATTGTGTCTCATTTAAAATTTAAGGTTGTCAATTAAAATTTATGTAAAATAGAAAATTCATCATTATTTTATTAAATGAGTTAAAAAATCATACAATACTCTTTATTGTGTTCACAACCTTCCTTCAAATTCCTGATAAATTCTCATCATTTAATCCAGCATGAATACCATTAACATTATTGACAAATCATAACCTCTTGACATATTCCACATCGCAATACTATTACCAATGGTTAACTTTAATGATTTTGTAAAGACGTGTGTCCACTTAGTTATCCTCATCTTCCATGTAATACACATATTCAATACATGTGTATTGGTTTCATTTTGTATAAATTTATTTTCAACAATTATCACTTTCAAGATACTAGTTCTATAAATGAATCTTTAATACAAAAACTAGTACAACATTTTCATTTTAATAATTAAAAATTAGAACTTCCATTTCCCAAACCCTACCTTCACCTATTAAGTTATCACTTTAAACGCTATAATTTTCTGGTTTCTGGCATTTCATTAACTCTCTGTTAAGGGTGAGAAATCAAACATATGCCCTCCTTTACATTAAGACATTTTTGCCCTATTCTACTCCCACTTCCTTTATTCATTATTTTTGATGAGTCACTTATTTTATATTTCTTATTTAACTAACCTATGAATAATGTCACATTCATGAAAGTAACTAATAAAATAAAATATAGAATGGAAGACAAGTTAATCCAATACATTTTGAATATCTTATAAGTCTACATAAGAAGGAGTATGATGATGATTATGGTAATGATGATAATTAACATTCATTAAAATCAATTTATCTATCAAACTTTCACAAGATAAGAAATTACTTAGAATTCTATAGAATTTTATTTCAGTAATAAAAAAACATTAAGAAAAGTGTTTCAAAATCACCATAATTTTTCTTACTTAAAAAATAGAAATATTGATAATATGACAACTTTTTTGAAAAAAAAATAAAAAAAAATCACATAAATTCTGTAAAAAATATAATACTATCTTTAATACTACAAATAACAATAATAATAAAATAAATAAAAAACATCAAAATAATTAATAAATTAAAAAAAATAACTAATAATAATAATAATATAAATATTAAAGAAATCTAATAAAATGATATTGCTAAATCATGTTTACAGTCGAGAAAACCTAAGAAATCACAAAAATCCTAGTCACAAATTCAACAAGTAAATATAAAATGCCATCACCAAATACTTAATATGAATGCAAAAATTATGAATACTCTATTGATAGTCGAATTAACCATGATTCCATATTTATAAGTGAATCACTTTATGAAATTAAGTTGTGTAAACTTTTAATGAAGGAAGTAAAAGTCAAAAGGATGGGCCTTGTTTAATACACTAAAGAATAAACAATAATTAAATATCATGTGATCCCATGTGCCATTGCAAGGTGTTGCACCTCACATTATTACCCAACCAAAAAGTCACATCATGACTTGGAAAAGTTTATGGCAAAAAAATAAATTGTTTGCAAAAGCGACACGTATAAAAGATAACATAAAGGAGAAAATTTCAAAATATTTGAAAGAAAAAATGTAATATATAAACATTACTCAACATAGAATAAATATATAACAAATTATCACATTGTACTCTTAGGTTTCAGCTGAATAATCAGGAATATTCTATACTTGGAATTTTCTATACTTGGAAATTTGATTATTGTAATCAAAAGTTTCATTTGATTTTATATGAATAACAATGAAACTGTTTTTTTGTGTGAAAAAAAAAAATATATATATATATATAACAAATTATCATTTCATCCATTGTGAATAATTGTGAATAATTATTATTTTTTTTTGTTACATTTTTATTTATTATTTACATACTATTTACTAGGAGTTATAGCGATTTTTTCTTCCATTGTAGGGATATTCTTATTTTCTAAAAATAAGTGCACATTTGTATGAGTATATCTTAGTTTTTAGGAGCTAGTTTCCTTCGTTTTGCATATATGAGCTAGTTTACTCCATTTGGTTAGTAAAATCCAAGTTTACTTTTTCGTGAAAGTGTATTGGATAATTAGGTCATGTTCTCACATGCTTTGTATGTAGTTAAGCCTAGAATAGTTGCGTGACTAATTCTTATATATTGCATTCAATTGCAATGTATTGTAATGATTACTCATTCATCCTTGAATGATTATTATTCTTTTAGAGGTTAATAAGAATTACTTTCCTCCTATGATTCTTCTTCTCTTCTCTCAAATTAATTGTATTACTTCTTAATTAGATTATAGATCCTCTTGATGAACTGAATCTACATGGTATCAAAAAAAGTTTGAATCTAAAGGAGTAAAATATATCTTTGTAGGTGGAAGGCACAAAATAGAGCACACCGGAGAGGATGGATTAGTCTCAGTAGATAATCATCACATCATTCAACTACTATAAATGTAAGACAAAGTTGGTTATTCTCTTGTAAAGTAAAGGCATATACAGTATCATAATGGGAACTGAGATCGAACCGAATTCCTCTATTGAAAATCCAATATGGTTTTGTCAAATGGATGAAGCGTATTTGTTTGTCTCTCTATTTATCCTAAACTCTTATTCCACATCAAATCTGCAAAAACCCACAATGAGGTATGGACCAAGTGAGAAGGACTCTTTTGGAAGTGGGATGTGTTGCAAAGACATTAGTTGGAGAATGAGATCATTAGTTTCAGCCTAAGAAACTTTGACAATATCCATGATTTCTTCAACAAGTTTAAATCACTATTTATTTAGCTCAAATTATGTGGCATAAACAAGATGGAGAAGGAAGAACAAGTCATTCTCTCAATCTGTCCCAATTGGGTCATGAATACTCAATTTGTGTGTCTACCTTCCATGCAACAAGATATGCATTTAGCATTGCTTGGAACATGCCTTCATTGGATAATTTTTCCACCTCTCTCACATAAGAGAAAGATAAACTTGTTCAAATGGGTTCCCTCAAGACAACACAAGTTCATTCATTTTCTACAAATGAAACAAGAAAGAATAGAATCAAACTTAAAAAAAAATTAAAGGGCAATAAATACCCAGATCAAAAGAAGGAGTGCAATAAAAAATGTACACGAGAGTCCTCCAACTCTAAAACCGGGAAAACAAAGAAGGAGAAGGTGATATGTTCTTACTGAAAGAAACTCAATCATGAAGAACATGCATGCATGAGGAAACATATTGATCATATGACCAATCTTCTTGAGAGACATAATATGAATGTACCTAATAATACTACTAGTCCTCGTGATGTTCCCGGTTGTTATAGGAACGATGCCAAGGATCCTTCGAGCCAAAAATCATAAATCAATTTTAAGGCTACCTTGATTTATAAAGGGTGATATGCATAAATAATCTATCCTTACAACTCATTAACACTTCCATATAGTACAATTAGAAAAACCATTTGCTAACAAGGGAAATTTCTCTTCTATATACTAGGATTTTGAGTTTAAAGAGAATGGATGGTTGTATGGAAAGAGGAGAGCGCAGGTGAGGTAACTAGCTAAAACAAATATCACCAGGCTTGAGTGAATAAAAATGTATTGAACATCAAAGAATTTAGTAGTTTCCACATTTTATGCATTCTATTTCTAATCACATCCATTTCAAACAACCAATTGTCTATTACATTCATATAATAATATTTTGCAAAAATATGAATAATTCAAATAATATATGAAACAAGATTTCTCAATGCACTGAAACCAATCTCATTCATCAAGACGCCATACACATTTACAATACATTGGGCCAAAAGTTGTTCTTGAAATCTTTTATTAATAATTAGAGTGCATTACAAAGATGGAATTTTGTTCAATTACAATGGATAATAAAGAAACATGGGAGTTACAGCGTAATACAACATAAAATAGTTGAATCCCTATTAGCCTCATGGTTTCCCTTTCATAATTTGTATTTTTGTTGGAGTTGAATTGATCACTAAACTTTGAGTTTCAAACACTCTTCCTCTCTCTACCTGTTGATGACGAGATAATGAGCCTGATGGTTTATTTATAGAAAAAATACTTTTCAAATTATTTTCAATCATGATCAATATTAAGGAGGCGTTAAATGTGTACTACTTGTCTGACCTTGTTTTGGTGTCTGTACTTGCAAATATTTGCATAACGTTTTCCATGCATTACCCATAGGGTACTCGAGCTTCTTGAGGATTCTTCTTATCTCATACAAATCTATGTAACTTTCATAAGAAATGAGGGAGACCCTTCAATATTAATCTAAGGGTACATAACAATACAAAGTCCCCTTCCAACATATCATATACCTCTTGGCCCTTCAAAAGTACCTCTAGATTATTGAACCTTCTACCATCATTTCTTTTTTTTTCCAATAGCTTTTGATATTAATTATTTGGGAAGAGATCTATGACACCATACCATAAATTAAGAAACCCAAAATTGATCACCTCCTTGAAAATATTCTTGAATGAAGATATTTCTCAAGCTAATTCATGAACCTTACATTCTATATTATGCATGAGTTTCCTTTTAGCTAGAACTCTCTTGGAATCCATTACCATATTGGTCCTATCCAATATATTTAAAACCTTAAGCTTATCTTTATATCTATTGTTCAATAAATTCATTAAATCCCCAACTACCTCAGGTTTACCTGACAATTCTATAGCTATAACCTTGATGTATTTATTCACCTTAACATTCAAATCATATTCCTCTTGTATTAACTTAAACTGATCCAAATTCCTAACAATCAGTGATGTTATCTAATCCCAAACTAAATGTTTGGCTCCCTTAATTGGTAAAATACCAATAGCCCCCAACCTCATCTTCTCAAGTTCTTGTTCATCATGTTTCTTCTCACAACCAATCTATTGTAAGAGTACCTACATACTCTTGGCTTGTTCCTATAATTTTGTTATTTTGGCTAAACCAAATATGAGCGTTTCTTTGAGGGATTCATTCTCCACATCCTTTACACTCAACTCTGACACGACCTTAGCCAAGCCTTCATCATGATCTAGAGGTATAACTAGAGCCTTATTATTGAGTTGTATATCTTTTTCTAACTATTTAGTTAAGGACTTATTTTCTTCCTGCAATCTCTCCACAGTCTACTGACTCTAAGTCAGTGAATGGTACATCTCTTCCTTCTCATCATAATTGGCTTGGAGTTCATGGGTCTGCACATGTTGAGTTTCAAGGATGTTGAGCCTTTTCTTAAGTATTTTGATTTCATTATTTCTTATTCAACAAATCCTCCATCACTTTAGGATTCTTAGGATCATCACTCAAAGTTATATTATTCTTTTCTAGGTATGCTATTTGAATATCCTTGGCGCTTACTGTAGTGTTCTCATGCTTTAATTGCTTCTCAATATTCATATCCAATTCCATTATCTTTCTCTCACTTGTAGAGGCCTGAAATACTACCTTGTACATCATCTCACTGGGTTATATGTGTAGTTTACATATATCCCTAGGTTGAATATTTTCCAAAGGGAATTTGAACTCAGTGACCTCATAGTTGTTAGAAAAACTGGAACGCTAAGTAATAAAATAAGACAAATGTGGAAATAAAACACAAATGATACACAATACAATAGAGACATATATATGCATGGTTCACCCAGTGTGGGCTACGTCCACTACAGAAATTTATCGGTCCTTCCTTTTTATTATCCAGCAAAATGAAGGGATACAACCTACAACACATCCGTTGTAACTTCCTCATCTTTATCTCATAGCCTCCTCTCTTAGAATACAATAATCACACACATACATAGTTGCAATACAATTCCCTCATAAAAGAGGGTTTCCTTCTAGGGAAAAAAACTTTAAAATAACTTCTACCGTAAGATATTAATCCTTATAATGAATGGTCCATATTGACTAAGAAATTACAATATTTTACAGGGTAATTTTTCCTTCGGCGGCTTCACCCCTAAACCCCCGTTGGCCCCCGGACCTCGTAAGGGGGGGAAGCCCCCCCTACACCCCCCCCCTCCCCACGTGGAGGGTTATACAGTCTTCATGGGGTATAAACAAGACTGAAAATAAAGACCTATAAATGAGGAAGATAATTAGGCTCCACAACCAATAATAGTTTGTAGCTATATGGGGCCTTGGTACCTTTGACTCTAGTATTGCCAATCTTAGTGTATTTTCCTCATAATCCATTGTTGAAAGCAATTTAGTTTGAGAGTTTACTTGAGGGAGTAATTGCTTCTTAACATACAAAACAACTCTATTGATATCAACATAATAATTAGAAAAGGAGGGCTGAGCCTCATAAGAACCCTTTGTAGTAGTAGATATGACCTCTACACCTGAAAATAGGGATGATGGATAGTGTTGTATAGTAAAAGTGGTAGGAGGAGTCTTTTCAACAAAATCAAACCCTTCTCCACTAGATTTATCCATCAATTTTATCACACCCTTACCTTTATCAAGAGGGCCTACCGAGGTATCATGTATACCAGGCTCCTCTTCTTTCATACACCTCTTGGTTATGGTCTCGTCTATTTCCATCTTAGACTGTGAGTCAAGAGAATCTATTTTTCCCAATAAAACTTATGTCTTTTGAGAAGTTTATGAGGCCCTTGTCGAATCATATCCATATATAGGTGATTTATGCACGTGTGCCATCAAGATATGCTTTACATCTTCCCATGTGTCCAAGTTAGCAATACTTTCTATTATTGGATCAGGTTGATGTTGATAAGAAGAATTCCTAGATGCAATTATTCCTTTTGCATCATAAATCCAACTATTTTCCTTTTCCAAGTCAAACTTATGCAACATGTCTTCAACAAATATCAGTGTAGTTCTCATCTTAACCTGGACACGTCCCACTTCATGTGGCAGCTTGAAGGTGACCGATTTATTATGCTGAGTGAAACGGAGATGATATTATATCATTATCTACCTGATATACTCCAGGGAAAAAATCCTAGGAATCAGGAACAGTGGAAATTTGTAGGTATCTCCTTCAAAGCCATAAACCTTGATTAAGGTATATGTGTCTAACAAATAACAATCCGTTGTAATTACATCCTTAGCTAACTGAAGTATCTTCTTCAAATCACTAAACATTCTAGGGGATTGTCCCTAATGAATAAGACTATACATAGAACTCATGTACTTATTAAGAAAGAGTGAGTAGCCTTGATTACACTCTTTACTCCGTATTTCTTCATTCCATTAAATCAAAAGATTCACACTAGAGGTTTCATTAGTTACCTGTAGGCCTAATTTGTGAAATGGTGTAGCATTATTAAATAATATGAAATGTAATAGATGAGATTTGTATCGGAAATATTTAGTGGTAGGATAAGTTGATAGTTGTTCATTTATGGCCCCAACCAAATAGTCTTCATAATCATATTTAATTCGGGTGGTGGAATCTAAAACAAAAAAGTATGATAGTAAACCTAAAATAGTTTCATTCACATAATGGTCATTTTCATATCCTAATATCTAACAAATCATAATGACCGCCTATTGAGCTATGTCTAAGAAAATAGATGAAGGGTATGGTGGAGAACCTAGAGGTAATGAAGCATTTGTGGGTAACAATTTACTGAGCAACTTGTCTCTTTATAATTGGGGTAAAGGTTGGTATTTCACAGGTAATTAATCTTTAACTGGGGTTTACATAGAAGTAGGATCATAAGAGGGAAATATTTGAATGATTGTTTCCCAGGTAATTGAATATATAACCTTGGAACCATCAACCTTAGTAATGTGTTTCCTCTAAACATCATAATGTGAGGCACACCACTCCACTATTTCTAGGAAATGATAGGTCTAGAGTATTACTTAACAAGCCAAGTTCGACTCCCATAAAAACAGATAGTACTTTAAGTCACTAGCATCCTCTTGGACCCTTTTGATTAACCGATACAAATAAGGATATAATAGGGTAGGATCAAATGCATCTCCCTCCCTATATTACAAATGATCATGAGGAGTTGTTCGACAACACAAGTATTCGATTAGAGGGATGAGCCTTCCGGTAACCACTCCATAGCGGATCAAATATCCAACTACAGGATGTTTTCCATTAGGTAAAACCCTATGAGGAAACATCAGCCCAAACAATGTGTACTTGGTCCATTTTATTAATGAAAAAAAAGATTACGATGATATTTTACAATAGAGTTTCTCTGTCGATCATTGATAGTAGTGTCCATTCTCTTTAAATAGAGATCATGGACCAATTGGGTGTTAAGACATGGATCAATGTATTTTTTAATATCGAGGAGAATATGATCCTTTGGATCACTCTATGTTAGGAACATATGTCGTGACGTGGAATTACTGAACCACAAAATGCATACTAATGCATACTAAAAACACTAAAGAAACACACTTTTACCTAATGAAACATTAGATCTTAACTAACTCCTAAGTTTCTAAATATCCTAGCATCCCCTTAAGAAACAACTTGGGATAGAAGTTGAAGGATTTACAATGGTGACACAATAAAGAGAAGGAGGAAGGAGGCATTAGACCCTATATCCCCATAATGACAACTTCATGAACTCCTAGCATAGATCGAAGTTTGGAGAACTTTAGCCACAGAATGCTGTGAAAATATGCGCAACTGATCTTATTTGAGAAAAATTTCAACAACTTGACAATGAATGATATTTGAGATTAAGTGCATGTGTAGCTCGGTGTGTTTTCTATGATGATGTTGAAGGCGAAAGTTTCTTTGGAGGAAAGCTTGATGAAACACTCTGATTCTAGAACCAAAGGATGGTCGAATGTTGTTCTTGGAATCCAAACTCTGAAGGATATGTCGAAGCCACAAAGGGTCCTAACTTGCATTTATCGTTACTTCGTGCTCTCTACTTCTCTCTTGAAGAAATAACCTATTGTTTCTTACATGCCCAAGTGATGACAGTCTGAACAAGAGTTGAAAACATAACTCATAGTAAATTTAAATCATGAGGGTCATCGACCCAATCTAAATCAGTGAAACCAACCAATAAAGAGTCCCCCATGAACTGTAATGTATACTGAATTAAGCTTGTGCCACCGGACATAGCAAAGTATCCTTTTAGATGATTTATGATGGATTTCAAAATGAGGTTTTGCATATACCAGCAACAAGAACCACAACAGAAAGGAAAGATGGGACATGTATGAGTCAAATACAGAAGGCTACCAACTAATTTGTGGTACAAAGTGGCATCAACTCTAGGAGTAGTATAGGTGGAATCAAGTTTGAGTTTAGACTGGAAGGGAGAAGGGTTGGTTTACAATCATCCATGTGGCGATGAAAAGAAGGTCATAAGCATACTTAGATTGGAAAAGAAAAATTCATTCATTGGTTTGCACAACTTGGAGGCCAAGGAAATAGTGCAAAATTCTAAGTCTGTCATTTCAAATTTCTTCTTACTTAAAAGTTTGGTTTCACATGGTTTAAAAGTTTTGAATACTACTAGTAAGGATAAAGGTCATCAACATAAAGGGACAGGATTATGAGATGGCTTCCTACTTTCTTAGTATAGACATTGAGGATCATAATGGAATCTAGAGAATCTAGTGGCAATAAGAAAGTCCATTTTAGCATACCAAGCAGGGAGCTTGCTTGAGACGAGAAAGAGATTTCTTAAGAAACGACAAAAAACAATGTTGGAGTCATTATGGACATAGGCAGGAGGTTGTTCCATGTAATTTCTTCTTGCAAATATCGAGCAGAAGGAGGATTTAACATCCATCGATGGACCTCCCATTTATGTGAAGCACGATGAGGCAAGAACAAGTTGGATGGAATTCATTTTTCTATAGGGGAAAAGGCTTCATTGTAGTCAATTCCTTCAACTTGGGAAAATTTGTTGGAAGCTAACTGGAGCCTTATGTATTTCAACACTTTCATTTGATGCATACTTAGTTATATAGGCCATTTACATCTAACAATTTTTCTTCCTTTTGGAAGAGGTACAAGATCCCAAATGTCGTTTTCCATTAAAACGATACTCTTCGTCATTTTGCATCCCAATCGCGGATGACACAGCTTCTGCAAATGTCTACGGATCATGAGTTTCTGAAACTTAGGCCAAAAGGCTAGAGCGTAGGCGATGCGATGTTGATCGAAGGATCGCGGAAGCAAAGATCACCAAGCTGCTTCTCGTCTTGAGCAAACCCATCTAGGCGATGGAGTTGGTGCTGGTCGGTTCAAGGACTCATCTGGAGGAAGGTGAGAAAGGCGAAGGTGGATTTTTCATCCTCATTTTCATCATATAAAGAAGAAACCAGGATAGAAGAAGGCACAAAATGTCGAAGATGATAGCGAGTTGAAGGAACAAGCGTAATTAGGATGTGAGGTCAAAGAATGCACAAGCGTCGAATTAGGCTCGTAGGCCAGAGATTTTCATCAAATTTAAAAACTCTTCTAACTAATAGTTTCATTACAATGTGTTTGAGGATGGATATAACCTTTTACATCTTCGAATAACCAAAAATATACACTTCTCACTTTTAGGCTGCAATGCTTTCCTTTTTCTCATCGGGAATATGAGCCCATACTATACTGCCAAATACCAGTGACTTCATCACGAGAACTTAATTTTAGTCCAGTCTTCTTTCAGTGTTATCTTTTTAAGAGCCTTTGTGGGAATGTGATTTACTATGTAATTTGCATAGTTGATGGCTTCCATCCCAATACTTTAGACTTAATCCTTAGATTTGATCATACAATTGTATTTTTAATGTGATTCTTTCTCTGACAACACCATTTTGTTGTGGTGTATATGGAGCGATGTGTTGCATTTAGTTCCTTATGTAGTCGCGATAACTTGTGTAAAATTATTGTTCACATATTAAGTCTCCATTATATGTTCTTAACCTTTGAATTTGATGTCCAAATTTCTTTTCTACAAAGAGATTCTTGTAGGCCAAAAAGCTTGTCAAAAAATTTTTCTCTTAAGTTTGAAATTAAAAACCCAAGTGGATCTAGAAAAGTCATCAATGAAAGTGAAGAAATAGTTGCACCGGAGAAAAAAAAGGGAGAAAGAAAGTGGACCACACAAATCATATGAACAAGTTGCAAAGGACACGAGGCATGCCAAAAGGAAGCGTTTATCAAATTTTTCACGATGTGTTTATTAGAGAACACAATAGGCAGCACAAACACCATCTCTAGATGAAACAAGAGGAATACGGTCACCATACGGTGATTACATATTTGTTGCAATGAGCGATGGTTTGGATGACCAAACCGCTCATGCCAAAAGTTTTCTCAAGTCATCTCTATGAGCAACAAAAACTAATGAAAAGATGATGACCCAAGGATTGTCAAGCATACAACTTTAGTAATATCCGTCAACAATTCGGTTATAATAACATGCTTAGGATCTTTTAGATCGCGATTTACAACTTAATTGAGGTGAAAACTTTGCGGTTTACCTTCACTGAATAGTGATTTGATATATTGATAGAAAGTTACAAAAAAGACTTGGAACACATAATACATAATTGAAATGACCATTTCTACTTGAACTATTCTAGATCCTTCAACACTAAGAGATATATCATCATCAACAAGTATTTTCTTGGTGTTGCATTCATTTAGAGTAGAATATATGTCTCTATCCTTATCCATGTGATAAGATGCTCATAAATCAATAAACCATTCATTAGAATAAGAAGTAGAAGTTGCACTGAAGAGAAACGGAAGTTTGAAAGTGCATGTCCATGAAGAAGAAAAAAGAACTAGATCGATATAATGGTATGCTTCTTCATCGTTGCTTCTAAGAAAGCGTCATCTTCTTTGAAACATTGGACTCATCATGACCATCTTTATCACAAAAGTTGCAATATCTGTCAGTCTTCTTATTTTTATATTTTGCTCCTTCTAACCAAGGAGAAAAGAAAATGTTGTTTGAGTGGGTTTGGGACCCATATATTTCTTGTTGTTGTTGTGGCAGAGATGTTTCTTCTTTGGATTCTTAGGTTTATGTTTATGATGGACAACCAAGGCTTTGTTGGAGATACCACCGTAGTGCAGATCACTCCAATTTGTACTAGCTTATCTTCTCTCTAATCAAGAATCACAAAAGTTCTCAAGATTAGGTTTTTGATAAGCTACCCCTAAGAAGATCTCGGCATGGCATAAAGGATAGATACAAACACATAATATGCACTACCTATCTTAGAAAGAATAAGATAGATGTAATGATCTTCATCTATATTTATCTTACATTCTTCACATAAAGTTTTAGTGTTTAAACTTGGATAGATAGTCTTCAATACAAGAAAAATCACTTGGACTTAAGTTGGTACTTGATATTCTAACTATTGTGCTCGAATAAAATTGTTTACCAAACAGATATTCAATCTTTCCCAAGCTTCTTTGGGTTTTATCAATTGATTAAGGTGGAACCTTAAATCCAAGAGAGATGAACATTGTGATTAATCCACGTGCTTTGTCATTTTTATTATCCCATTTGGCTTTCTTATCGACATCGATTGGGTGTTGTTTCCTTTCCCAAAGATGTCTGGTACAAGCCTTTACTTCTTAATAAATCCTCCATATGGGATCTCCATTTGGAGTAGTTAGTCTTTGGTAAGTAAGAGATTACTGTAGAATCCATATTAAAATGTGAATAATATGGATTTAAAAACTAAAATGATGATTTGGATGGAAAAAAATCGAAAAGTTGTCTTGAGTTTAAAAAAATGGCACTTAAAACGGACTTAGGATACCAGAAGTTATGCCCTTTTAAAAAAGGCATAACTTGATGACAAGGACCATGTGGTGGTGTAATTTGTTTTATGAAGTGACCCATTTATATAAATAGAAGTGGGATCACTTTTACAATATAATTTACTTCATGCAAAATAAATATCTAAAAATAAAATAATAAAACTATTTATAGTGATTCACTTTTATACTTGAAGTGAGAGACACTTTACAATTTTAGCATGGCGTTTAAAAAAATAACAAAAGAGAACACTTGAACTCAAGACCTCTTGTAATAAGGAAAATTTTAACCAAATGGTCTAGAAAAACATATTGTAATGTTCATAAGGAAGACTTTTGTTGTTGTTGTTGAAGAGCGACCTTAGAGAGCATGCTAAAAAAACTCTTTCATACAACAAAAAATTCGCTTCTTGACCCAACAAGGGTTGAATCTCGAATTTGTTGAGATCGCACTGGGCATGGGGAAAATAGAATATGGAGATATAAAAGAGTAATAACCCAGAAATAAATAATACAAGCCAAATAAAACCAAAATACTACTCTTCAAAAATTTAAAAATGTTTATTCAAGCTTTATACCTTTGGATCTCAAATTAATGGCGGTATATTGGGCAGAGCAAAAACCTTTTTAGGTGAAGCGAAAATGTTCTGAATGAAACAAGTTCTTCGAGGGCCTTAATGGAATAGTCCTCTCATCCCAAAATGTCTGAAATGATAGAAAATGAAAATGATGCAACTTCGACGGCGATCTTGATCTACAGCGGATCTTCAATGGGCTCTCATACCATGTTAAACAATTATTCAATAGAGGAAGAAAACCTTGAGTAAACAGCGACGCCAACCAGGTAAATATCAACTTTGCCCGTGTTTTAATGTGGTAAAACCCCTCTGAGGAAACATCCTTGCTTGACCAGCATAACCATAGAGCGGTTTATTAATGCAAATAAAAAGATTACAATGATATTTTACAATAGAGTTTCTCACAGTCGATCATTGACAAATGAACCTCCATGCTCTTTAAATATGATCATGAACCAATGAGGTGTTAGACCCGCGGATCAATGGTCATTAAGATTGAGGAAATTATGAACCGTCCGGTTCCTCTATGTTGGGAACATATCATGACCGTCAATTTCCTATGCTTACAATGCATACTAATGCATATAAGAAACACACTAAAACACACACTTTACCCTAATGACACATTGGGCAAGTAGATCTTAACTAACTCCTAAGTGTCTAAAATATCCCTATGGAGCAAAAAGTTTCTTTGGTTCATTTGGGGCCTTTCTAGGGCTTGACTTGGACTTCAGCTTGGACTTCATTATTAGGTTTCAATGTGAATAATTGTTCAATCTAGGTATATAATTGAGAAAATGAGAATCGAATTACTTGTATGTTGAACTTGAATGAACAATGCGTATAAACCATGCACATATTACTACATAAATGTCGATTTTACCTTGAGGTCGTAACTCGATAACTCTGAAATTACCTCAATCTCTGATTAAAACCCCTTCTTAAATATTTCAATGTTTTCAATACATGCATCATTTTGATCTCTGGAATAACCATAAAATTTACCAAGTGCGTGAAAATTTGGATGACACCATTGTTGATGTCATTGATGTATGAAATACACATGGTGGGTTGTCATTGGTCCAGGTGGATGCCTAGGTGGCATGGTTGTCAGGCGTGACATTGTTCAGTTGGTCCATGTGTCTCCCCATCACTCATAGTCATTTTTGGGTGCTGGCATGGATTGTTATGACTAGAAAACAATCATTAGTGAGGTGTCGATCCACATTATTTCCATGTGGAAATTTGGCCATTCTTTATTTGTCCACGTCCTTCCCCAAGTTAGTACCAAGTGAACACTCGACCGTGTGTGGCTTCTTCAATACTACCGGTGGTATTGCATGTCTGTGAGTGGTTTTATCATAGAAAAAATCCATGTGAAACCAATAAACCGAAGCCACGTAGCATGCTCTGAAACCACCTTTCGCATGCCCAAATATCCTAAACTATTGAGCAAGTTACGGATGGGAGATATATTATACGTCATTGATCATGTAAGGTGGAATGCACCCAGATCTTAGCCATTGCTCATGTTCTATTGATGGTGCACGTGGAATTTTATCCCTCAGCTCTCAATCCCAACCCTTGACCATTGACATAATATCTTAACTCGAGCGCGATCTCATGTGTGCATAATTTAAGCCCCGGGTAGCCCATATTAATCATTTTTTGTAGCATATAATCCATAATTCCATTTTTACAACCTTTCCCCACCTCAAATAATTACCGTTAAGGAATATGGTTCCAAGTAGTACTCTCTCTCTAATAGAGTAAAATCCAATGCTGAAGCTTCCTTTGAACATGAACTTCTATTAAAAAATGTATCCCTATACTAACAAATACCAAGAATAAAGTTGATAAGTCTAAAAATCCGAAAGATCATAAAGGAAAAGGCAAGGAAATAGGTCATTCACTTGTTTCTATCTCTTACTCATTATCTACATGGGTTCTTGATTCAACAACCTCAATATGTATGGCCTCATCACATGAAATATTTACTTCTTTGGAGCCATGCACTAGTCCTACCATATTAATGAGATATAATACACTAGTTCAAGTATGCAGGAAATAAATCATTGATTTAGATCACGGGAATTTTTTAGAATGTACTGCATGTAGCTTCCTTTCGCATCAACCATATTTCTATCTATCAGATAATCATTGAGGTACTAACAAGCAAGTGGAGTTCACACCTAATTCAATAGTCATTACAAAATTTTATAATGGAACAAATGTTGCGGTTGGGAAAGAAGATCACCAATCTAGGTTGTATGTATTTTCTAATTTTATTCCAAAACATTCTTATACTATACTTATAACACATTATGATTAAGTAAGTAGGTTGTTTCATGAAATATTTGGTCACCTTAACTACTACTATTTTAGCATCTTAGCAAGTAGGGTACGGTGACATGATCACCAAGGAGTGAGTGGTATGATGGTGTATGTTAGGGTTGCATTCTTAGCAAGAAACCAGAAGGAAAAATTGAAAAGGGAAAGGCATGGAGAGCCATTATCTCTTGATATTTCCACATTTATATCATGGGTCCATTTCCTCACCCATCCATGTCCAAGGCCAAGTCTGTTTTGAACTTCATTGATGAAATGATCAAATTACACCCGGGTATACTTTCTCAAGAAGAAATTAGAGGTTTTTTAGTGTTTCAGAGACTTTGAGGCTCTTTCATAGAAGTATTTAGGAAAGGGAATCAAGATCCTTCATATCAACAATGGCTAGGAGTATGCGAACAAAGATGTACACCAACTATGTGTAGAGGTAGGTATTGAGTTGCAACATATAGTTCCTTATAGTCCATAGTAAAATGGAGTTGTAGAATAGAAGAACATATTCTTAAATGAGATGGAAAATTGCATGGTACATTCCAAGTCCCTCAATCTGAAGATTTGGGCTGAAGTTGTCAACTGTGAAACCTACATCTAGAATTACATTCCTCACAAAGAAATGGAGGGATTAACTCCATTTCAATATTAGAGTGGTTGTAAATTGGAAGGCAAGCATTTTAGGTTGTTTGGATTTCATGCATGGGAACACATTCCTTTAGAGAAAAGGAGGAATTTGAAACCCCAAAGCAAGGATGATTTTAAGGATGGAAATTTATTTTAAAATGTAGAAACCTTGGCAGTGTACTAATCCTTCATATGCAAACTATAAAATGTTTGGCAATATTTTTCTAAAAATATTCAAATTTCTAAGGATTTTATAGGTTTGTATAGCTGTATTTTGAAGGTGAAATAATTTTATCCTATAGAATTTAGGTAGATCATTTTTAGAATAGCGAATCTTGTTTTGGGAAAAACCTTGGAAAATTATCCGGAGAAAAATTTAGCCCTAAAATCATCCCTACTAGAGAAACTAACCAGTGTAAGTTTAGGTTGGATATCTTGATAGTTTCAAGGGGTACAAGATACTAAATCCTTTCACTAATGTTTTTTTATTAAAATAGTTTCAAATTCTAAGAGGGCTCCTTGCATGCAACTGAGGAAGAACTTGATACAAATCCACTAGTTCTTATTTATGAAAATATCACAAATGCCTTATCGATTTCCTTAGATTAAGAAGAGGAAGATTATGACATTGATGAATAGGTTGATGGAAATCTAACATTCATACCACTTTGGTCACAACAAACATTTCAATGTCCAGGTGATCTAGTTGGGGATCCAACAGATACATAGAAGACTCTCTCATAATTTCAAGGTTCTCCACAATAACTCACTTATATATAGCCATTGATGCCCATACACTATTACATGGGAATGTCTACATATCCCTATTGATATGAAAAAGCTACAGGTAATCCATAATGGGAGGCTTCCATGCATGACGAGTATTAGTCTCTGATGAAGAAGCAAACTTGGGAGTTTGTTCCCCTACCCCCTGGTAGGAATATTTTTCGGTACAAATGGATTTATCGAGCAAATATGGTAGAATATGTACTTGCGAGTAAGTACAACTAACAAGTTGTACCAAAATGATTCTCATAAGTATAGGTCACCATTGTAGCAACTCAACATTGAGAGGTTCATCATATGGTTGTGAAGAGTGATTTTCTTCAGGAATATTTAGGAGGAGATCTACATGGAAAAATCACAAGGGTATACCCAAGATTCATCTCTTGTCTATATATTACATAAATATTTGTATGGCCTCAACCAGACACCACAAACTGATGCAGAAAAGAATAATATTACCATCTTAAGAACTATGACCTCAGGAACTCCTGGCCCAAAAAGCCCATATTTTTGCATAAAAGCATGAAAAATCAACCCCAAATAAAAATTATTTTCTAGCCAGCACCCTTTTTTCAAATGGTCAAATTACAACATTTTTCAAGCACCAGCCTTGAAACTCATACATAGCTGGCTCCTAAATGTTAAAATTATTGCTCATTTCAACTTAGTGAAACCGTGGTTTTGATAATGAATCTCTGTACAAAAAAAAAAATTAGATACAAAGCGATCCTTAAAAATTTATTTACTAACATTTTTTTTTTTTTTTTTTTTTTTTTTTATAAAAATAAATAAATATAAAGGACAAAATCTTGGAGAAAAATCACATTATTTTTTAAAATGAAGAAAAACACATTTTAAAAAAACATATTTAAAACCCAGAATCAAAAAACCATTAAAAAATAAATAAAAACTAATTTTTTTTTTTAATTTTTTTTCATTCAATAAATATATAAATATATATATATATATATATAATAATTTAATACAAAAATTAAATAATAATAATAATAATAATAATAATAATAATAATAAGAGCAATTTGAAAATAATCTACTAAAAATTTTAAAGAAAATGAAAAATACAAACTAAAACATTAAAATTTAAAAGAAAAAAAAATTAAGCATAAGGAGATTTCTTATATATATATATATAATTTTTTATATATAGTTTATTTAAAAAAAAGTTTATATATATATATATATATATGGTAATTTTAATGTTTTTAAATTTTTGATTTATTAATTTATTTTAGATGTTATGTGTGTGTGTGTGTGTGTGTGATGATTGTACATCCACTAAGACCGAATTGATCTATGGGATCTTAAGAGGGTAAGTGATTACTTGTGATTCTTTAGAATTTTCTGACTATCAAAGAATTAAGAGAATTTTTCCAAGATTATCATAGTTTTGATAATTAAGGAGGTTAGGAAGGTTGGTAGTGTGATAAATATTTTAAAAAATAAAAAAAAAAAAAAAAAAAAAAAAATTTTTTAAATTTTGATTTATTAATTTATTTTCTGATGTTATATGTGTGTGTGTGTGTGTGTGATGATTAACATCCACTAAGACCGAATTGATCTATGGGATCTTAAGAGGGTAAGTGATTACTTGTGATTCTTTAGAATTTTGTTTCTGTTCTCAAAAAGAATTAAGAGAAGCTTTCCAAGATCACCATATTTTTGTTGAATTAAGAGGTTAGGAAGGTTGGTAGTGTGATAAATATTTTAAAAATAACATCTAATATAGGTATAGGCTGGACAATCTAAGAAAAAATGTTTTTCATCTTCAACATTCTTAGTGTCACAAAGGTGACATACTCTTTCATCCCATGGCGTTTTAGGAATTGACCAACGCCCAGTTTCACTATGGAGCTCGTGAGAATTTGTTCTTATCTTAGCAATGCTTATTTTTTTATTTACACTTGGAAAAATAGATAGATAATTTTGATCTTCTAGATTAGAGTTGATTACATCTTTATAATACCTTAATTTTCTTTTTTTCTCTAACTCTTTATCACACCACATTTTCTCCTTAAATTTTGATTTGACTTTTTTTCTAATAGTATCTTTATTCTGCAAAATGGTTTCTTCCATTAGTCCCCAATATTTTATCCAAGACTAGGTGTCTTTATGCCATCCTCGCTTGAGCCGATGGTGGTTATGAATTGATTTTGAAGCAATTTTAGGTAGCCTCTTGTCTTCCATGTTGTTTAACTTGTTCTTATACATTAGGTATCTAGTCATAGCCATGCTCTTAATGGGGGAGAGGCTTGTTTCTAAGAGGAGGATGGGATAGGGTGTACTTCCTTTAATTTTGAGATTATAGGTTATAAAGTTCTTTTGTATTTGCTTTATCTTTCTCCAGGATTCATGAGAGATACTACAACCCCAGACTTCACATCCATAAATAATAACAGGTGTAACAAGAGTCTCAAAGAGGAGTTTCTCCTTATCCCAAATCCAAAGATCATTTGATTTACAATTGTTTTCAAGACCATAATAAGCTTTCCATCCCCCAATAATCCTTTTCTCAATGCTATAATTGAAATTGAGCTTGTGTTGAATATCGATTCCAAGATATTTGTATGAAGTCACTTCCTCCAAGTTGTTGTTGTCATATACAAAGGTATCATAAGGGATCTTATTGTATTTAATAATCATGACCTTAGTCTTATTAGTATTAACAATCATACCCATATTGGAGCAAAACTCCTTGAGGGTTCTTAGTTGGTTTTCAAGATCATGGGGACTCCTTGCCATAAGAACGATATCATTGGCATAAAGAAGAAGATTGATGACTATACCAGTGAGAGTAGGGTCGACACAACTTTCTTTTTCCAAGAATTCTTCTAACTTGTCAATGTATATTCCAAAAAGGGTAGGGGACAAGTGACAACCTTGTTTGACTCCGATATTGCAATTAATATATTTTGATTAGACCTCAGTGTTTTTAAACTTAGCAATAACTTTCTCATACATCCTTATTGCAACAACCCTCAACTTGAGAGGCACTTTTATCTCTTCAAGCCTATCCCAAAAGTTTTTCCTAGGAACCATGTCAAAAGTTTTTTAAAGTCAACAAAACAACAAAAAAGATTGGTTTTAGTATTGCAGAACTCCTCTGCAATGATCCTAAAGGTAACAAGATGGTCCACAATTGAATGATATCTCCTAAACCTGGCCTAGCCTTTAGCTCTTTTACCATGACTTTCTAGCCAAAGGCTAATCTTCTTTTCCAAAATAATTCCATAAAGATTGGCTAAAATCGGGCTAATCATAATGGTCCTATAATTAGAGGGAATGTTTCTATCCTCATTTTTAAAAGTAGGAAAAATGAGGCTTTCCATCCAAGGTTTAGGGAATCCCTACTTGACTGCTAAATTGAACAGCTTGTGTATGTGAGGGATAAGGATTGGTCCTCTGATTTTAAAAATTTCAGCTTGGTAGCCTTCAATGTCCTTAGCTTTCTCATTTGCAAGTTGCTTAACCCCAAACTCTATGTCATCTAAAGAAAAAACTTCTTCCTTTGTAGGGACAATAGGAATTGTATCCATGTCATTAGGGAACTCGTAAAGACTTTTAAGGTAGGAATTCCAGTCCCTTAAGAGGATCCTATTATTTTCTTTAGTAATGCGTTTTAGAATTTGGCTCCAAAACTTGTTAGGATCCAACTTGTATAGCTGTGAAAGTTGCTCTTGCATTTTATTGATATAGTATATTTTTTTTCTTTTAATTAGGTCTTTGTACGTATTGATCTTATCGAGTTTTAAGGACCCATTAAAAACATCCCTAATGGATTTCCTAGCAATTTTACATTTTTTATCATACCAAGGGTTGGTCATTC
>SNQJ01S0001540.1:357950-372177 GCA_010110895.2 Picea sitchensis
GATTATCAAAATTCTCTTTAGTGGTGCTCCTATGCATGGAAAATTTTAGAGTTAGGGTTAAAGGTTTATGATCAGAGTCAGGCTCATGGTCATTTGAAAGGTCAAAAGTTGATATTTGGTTGGTGCTCCTATATATATTCTTTTGTTGTTTTTTTAACCTTTTTAAAGTGTTTTTGGTCATAAATTTAGTTTTTTACCCCTTTTTTTAATTTGGTCATTTTCTTTTAGGTTTTATATATAATTTTAATTTTTTGGTTTTTTTTCCTCTTTAATTTATTAAGTTTTTCTTTATTTATTTTTTAATATAAAATTGTTTTTAATTGTTTTATTTATTTTTATTAATTTCAATTGTTTTTGTTTTTGTTTTTTTAGTTTTTAATTTATCAAAAAAATATCAAATTATAATTTTTTTTTGCTAAATATTCAAAAATAGTGTTATTTGACTCCAATTATTTTCTATGTATTGAAGTAAAGGTAAACAATGTGTTAAATTTGATGTTTTCCACTATATTTTAAAAGTATAGAACTATAAATTAATTAAGGAGACACAATTATATGAAATATCTTAATTTCAGAAAAATAAATGGCAAAAAATATTTTTAAGATTGAAAGAAGAATGGAAAAATGACTAAAAACACAGGAAAAAAATTTGAAAATTTTGAAAATAGATGATTTTTTTTTTTTAAATATTGTTGAAAATATTATGAATAAAAAAATTTAAAATATCAAAATACCACCTAAAAACGAAGGGAGGTGCTACCGGTAGCACCATTTTTAAAAATGAGGTAAAAAATGAGACCCTTGAACAAACAAAAACTCACCAAATTTCTTAGTAAGTTGGTAATATTGTTAAAGATGGATTCCTTCTTGTTGTCCCAAAATTTCTCTTGTTGAAATTTAGATCCTAATGTTTACATGCTTTAAAAGGTTGAATCTCTATTGTTGATATTTCTTTATGTATATGACTTATTGATCAAAGGGAGTTCAACATCATCTACTGTTGTGGTTAAATCTACCTTACATGTTAGGTTTTCCATGAGTGATTTAGGAATTTTGTAGTACTTTCTTGGTCTTGAAATCACCAAATTTAATTCAATATTCAAGATGGAATAGTACAATATGCACTAGATCTTCTCACTGGATTTCAAATGAATGATTGGAAATTTGTTGCAACACCTTTTATTTTAGGTGTCAAGCTTGAGGATGATAGTAACACACCTTTGGTGGACAATGCATAGTACATAAAGATGGTAGGGATTTTCTTTATCTCACCCACACTAGAATCATGATATCTTATGTCGTTGGATTAGTTTCCAAATACATTCAAGAGCCTCATGAACTTCATTTGAGAGACACAAATATAATTCTTCTATATGTTAAGGGTACTCATAATTTTGAGATACAATATGTAGTATATTACACTCTTGATCTAGTTGGGTACACATATTCTAATTGGATTGGTGATGGAATGAATTGAAACTCCACTTCTACTCATGTATTCATTTTTAGGTTAGGTCTTATTTGTTGGTAGAGTAAGAAGTAATCACCCATTTCTTTATCAATTACAAAGGAATAGTATAGAGATGTATGGAATGAAGAAACACAAACCATTTGGTTGCAACATAATCTCACTAGGTTTGGTATTTATTATCACCATCATATAGTCATATTTTGTAACAATCAAATTATTATCCAGATCTCTAGATCTATGGTTCAGGGGTACAGTACCAAGAAAATTAAGATTCACATTAATTACATACGAGGGATGATTCATGATCACAACATGGATCTACAATATTGCCCATCTATAGAATATATTATAGACATATTGACAAAATATTTCACCAAACAAAAGCTCTCATAGTTACAAGCTCACTTGGGAGTGAAGGAAAAATCTACTTCAGAGAAAGATTCTTAGTCTACTAAACACTATCTTCTCTTTTTTTTTACCGAGGAGGGGTTCTTCTCACTAGGTTCTCCCTCTTTCATCACTTTTTTGGAATATTTTTTTTTTCTTGGGTATTGTAATGTCCCTTTCCGAGTGAGCACTCAAGATAGGGGGGCTTAGTAGTCTAAACATCCCCTTTAGACTATAGCCAAGAAGAAAGAGGAKAAAATGTTCATTTGATGTCATTTCACTAGGGAAATGTTATAATTTGATAGTGACATTATGTGACTAAGTGGGAAAAGGTAATTAAGCACCTAAGTGAATATTAAATCAGAAAACTTAGGAAAATCACTTAAGTGAAAACTCAAYGAGAAATTAGGGTTTCAGTGGATATAAAGAGAGGAAAAGTGACCTAATGGGTCATTATTGATGATTTGAGAATTGAAACCAAAGCTCTAAGGAGAAACCTAGATTCAAACAAATTTGAAGATACTTTGGATTCCAAGAGGAATACATCGAGGGAATGGATTCAATGTTGAGAGACACACCCTATCTAGTCATGGATACCACACAGATTTTCCATTACTTTCATTACATATGTATAATCATATTGAGCATGGAGATCAAAGATTCATCTCTAGCAGTCAAATTCCAACATGAGTTCTAGAGGATACATCAAAGGTATAGTGGTTCTCTCTTCTTGAGGAGGCCTAGCAAACCTAAACCCTCATATCCCATTTGAGATCATGGAAAGGAAATTTATTTAAGCCCTCCAACACATTTTTCCGAGCCTTCTAGCCATCAAGGTGTCACATTCATTCAATGGAGTTGTAGTGTGTTTGTGAGATAGAGGAGAGATCAAAGATTCTCAGATCTACTCATCTAGAGGGATAGTGAGCCAGATTTCTTTTGACCCATTAGAGAGGTAGGTAGGGTGCTCGATTCAAGACAAGTACTATAATATTCTATTAGTGGAATCTATGTGGGTGACTCTTTTAGTGTTATTTGGCATGAGGGTATTCCCAGTAGTTGGACATATTACTTCTGAAAGTGACAGAGAGATCCAAGAGTTAAGCAACAGTAGATCCATCCAGGTCGAGTCTTCTAGGGAATAAGGCAAATTCATTGGGACATATATTATCATATTCGAATAAGTCTTTCTTGTGCATGCATCATATTCATATTCTAGAAGAAAATCCAACACTGCATACAGTAGTAAACCCATGCATGTCACAGATCGGGCTTGCATGCCAATGATCTAGTGACACATGTCAGCTTTAGGTATTGTTCTATAATTTTACTAGTATTCTAGTATAGATCTAGTCATTTGAAGGTCTCATTGAAGATTGGTTTGGTTATTTTTACATGCATGCAGTCTGTGTGTGAAGTTTTGTACATGCATGTCATTGTTGTAATTTGATTGCTATTCAATATATCTTAAAAAGGTTGTTCCACCTAAAACCACATGCAAAATCACCACGCATGTTAAATTCAAGTTATCAAACACAGTCAGAAACCTAAATAACCCATTCAACCACCAAAATAGTATCATATCTACAACAGATAGGGTCAGTAGAGAGTTAATATCCATATCTACAGATTTGGGATATTACAAGTGGTATCAGAGATTTAGTCCATCTAGCTTGTGACTAAAGTTTCAATGAGTTCAACAAAGAACCTAGGGGGGCATGAGAATATAGGTCATGAATTCATCACTTATAGCAGGAACAAAGAGAGGAGAGGACCAAGGTCAGATTATGCCCCCTTTCCCCACAGTTCAAAGGAAGAGGAAGAGGCACAGCAGGAAGCAAAAAGAAGGTCAGAGCATGAGGCAGAGCTTGAGTCAGATATGAGGATGTGAGACAAATATGAAAGTCAAGAAGGTAATGGAAAAACACCCATGGACCCAGAAGCAGACTTCATGCAGGTTCTTAACAATTTGGTGATCATTTAGCAAGCCATGACTCAGTCTTTGGCATAGATGGTAGATACATTGGGTACAAGGAACATTCCAGGATAAAATGTCCTCCATGCAACATATGAGAACGTAGGGGAAGGTAGTATATCCCGTTCACCTACTCACACCTACACATCATCGAGTACGATTCCCAAGAAATTATTCCTTATCTTTCATAGGGAACTTCTCTTAAGCCCTAAATAGTGGATCATTACCCGTTAATTGGGGCATATTACATTAGTAATGTTATTTTATTTATGTCATCTTTATTCCATTAGTTGTAATTATACCTCCTAGTCTCTTATATACACCAATGAGACATTTTTATTTGGAATCATCTTGTATTTGGACATTTATGTGGGCATAAAGAGGTTTCCCCCTCAAAGAGACTTATTATCCTAATTTCTCCCTTTTTCAAGGTGTTGAGTACTTATTCTAAGGTTTTTCTATGCTATATTGATATTTGGTTCCTAACATATGGTATCAAAACTCAAGATCTTGGGGATTTGTTGCTACATCTAAGACACCTTGGAATTTTCTCTATAACTTTTTTTCTACAACGATTAAGAAGGAATGACTTGGAGGGTATTTATTAGATGGATCAAGTTATGGTGGGTTAAAATTTTAGCTCCTGAGACCTTATACTTTCGAAGATATAGACTTTGTAATATAGTGTTCTGGAATCATCCAGAATTGAGTCATTGCGGATTTTTCGCTATAAATTGTTTTATGTAACATTTCAGACCCTGAAATCCATAGGATATTCACCGAAATTAGGAAGGTATCTGTGGTAACAATTTCATCTTTTGGTTCATCTTAAATTTGTATATACACCCTGTGGAAGATAGGGTATTAGACTAGTCCTATTGACTAGTCTCAAGAACGTGTTCTAGGTAAAACAATCATAACTTCTTCCTAGAGTATCCAAATTGAGTGAAACTAGTTTCATTGGATAGTGTACATCCCTTAGTAGTTCTGGTACTATTTTCATAATTTTATATCAATTATTTTGTGCGGGGAACGCTATACAAGTGAGATCTCCTGGAAAGGCCAAAAATCAACAAGCTGTGGGGAAGTTACCATAAATTCCACTTGGCACATCCAATTTTTATCAGACCTATGGCATTGCAGAGAAGATCTGGCATTGCAAAGAAGGTCTATCAGAGACCTACAAAAAAACAAAATTTCATACTTAGAAGGGCCAAAATTTTGAGATACAATAGAAGGAAGATTGTCTAGCATAACCACCTCAAAATCAAGGTTTAAAGTGATACTTAGCCAACATGACACCAAAAAAGGGAACTTCTACACCAAATAAGCCTACAGACAATCCTACTTGGACTCTTGATGAAGGTGAAGAAATGTGTAGGGACATAAATGATGTACAAAAGAAGACAGTAACAAAAGATGAACTACAAGAGATGATGGATTCAACGGAAGCTAAGTTTGAGGCAATAAATACTAATATGGATGGTTTAAAAGGGGAGATCATGGAAGGATTAAAAATTTTCCTAATAGAGAGGACACTTGAAAGTGAAAATGTATCCCATGAAATTCATGATGAGGACACAAGGAAGTTGAATCAAGAATGGAGAAACTCCAACTTTGGGTTGAAGACCAACCACATTCCTAAGATTGATATGAGGAAGTTTGATGGCAAGGACCCAATCACATGGATACTTCCTATGGAGAAATTGTTTGATCTACATAATGTGCCACATACACAAAAGGTACGAATTTCTTCTTTATATTTAGAACCCAATCAATTTGTATGGTATCAATGGCTTTGTTCTCACAAATAAATCGTCACTTGGACAATTTTCATGGAAGAAATGATAGCACACTATGAGGATGCAAGGAGCAATAGCTTCTTTAGCCAATTGATAAATCTCAAGAGAAAAGGTTCAGTTACAAAGAACATTGAGAACTTCCAAAGAATGAATATAAAGGTAACAAATATTCCATATGGGCACTTGATTGATGTATTCATAGGAACTTTAAGGGATAACATTCAACATGAGGTTCGCCTTTGGGAACCCAAATCATTGGAGAATGCATGTAGGGTGGAAAGAAAGGTTGAAAGTAAAAATATGTCTATGGCTACTAGAAGGACCAATCCTAAGATTTATAGAGAGAATAATGCTTCTTCTTCTAAAACACCTCAACCTACAAGGTTGACACCTCAATAATTGGACGAAATAAAAGAAAAAGGTTTATGCCTTACTTGTGACAGCAAGTACAGTATGAGACATAAGTTTGGTGAGAATAAATTATTCTACATATATTGTGAAGAGGAAGAAGAACAAGAACAAGAACAAGAACCATCTCAAGATGAAAATGTAGAAACAATTTCATCTTAAGAGTTGACTCCCATGATATCGTGTAATGCATTGGTTGGAATTAACACTCCTCAAACCCTCAAGATCGAAGGATATATCAAAAAGAAAAAGGTAATAGTTCTAATTGATTCTGGTAGTACTCATAATTTCATTCACTATAAATTATCCAAAGATCTCAATTCTTTTGTATATCCAGCGCCAGAGTTTCAAGTAATGATTGCATATGGAGGAACTATCAATTGTTCAGGAAAATGCAATAAGATCAATCTTACTATGGGGGAATATGTAATGAATAGTCTAATGATTTCTATACCCACGGATGGTGTTGATGTTGTACTAGGAATCAAATGGTTACAATCATTAGGAATAATGGATTTTAATTTTCAAGAACTTTTTATGAAATTTTCATTGGAAGGAAAAGAAATTGAGTTAAGAGGTATCACAGGGAAACCTGGTAAGGTGATAAGCTCTAATGGAATGACAAAATTATTGAAAAAGGGGAATCAAGGTGTTATTGCACAACTATGCTCACTAGATGTTCAAACATCTAAGTCATATATTCCTTAATATCTCCAAGGGATCATTGATAAGAATTCCAAAGTATTTGAAGATATTCCTAAAGGTCTTCCACCCACTCGAATTCATGATCATGATATTCACCTAATTCCTGGGAGTGTTCCTCCTAACATCAGGCCATACCAATACCCTTATGCCCAGAAGAGTGAAATTGACCACATGGTTGAAGAAATGTTAGAGGTTGGCATTATTAGACCTAGCCAAAGTTATTACTCTGCACCAGTGGTAATGGTATTCAAGAAATATGGTTCATGGCATATGTGTCCATATTATAGAGAGCTCAACAAGATCACTATTAAATATAAGTTTATCATTCCCTTCATTGATGAATTGTTAGATGAACTACATGGAGCAATCTATTTCACAAATTTGGATCTTTGTTCAGGGTATCATCAAATTAGAATGAAGGAAGAAGATATCCCAGGTAGAAGAAATGCTAGAGGTTGGCATTATTAGACCTTAGCCAAAGCATACCAAGACCAAAGTTGGTAATGGTATTCAAGAAATATATTCATGGCATATGTGTCCATATTATAGAGAGCTCAACAAGATCACTATTAAATATAAGTTTATCATTCCCTTCATTGGATGAATTGTTAGATGAACTACATGGAGCAATCTATTTCTTACCAAAATTTGGATCTTTGTTCAGGGTATCATCAAATTAGAATGAAGGGAAGAAGATATCCCTAAAACAAACATTTCTAAACTCATGGAAGGCCATTATGAATTTCCTTTTTTTGGTCATGCCTGTGGGCCTTAAAATGCACCTTCCACATTCCAAGGGTTGATGAATTCCATTTTCAAGACCTTCCCTTCTCAAAAAATTTTGTGTTAGTATTTTTTGATGAGGATATACTAATCTATAGTAAGTCTTGGAAGGATCATAAAAGGACATGTTGACAAGGTGCTGCTAACTAATAAAGGATAAACAACTATATGCCAAAGCATTCAAATGTTTCTTTGGAGGAAGGGAGGTAGAGTATTTTAATATATTGTATCTCATGAAGGTGTCATAGACCCTAAAAATGATTAAGGCCATGATGGACCTGGACGCATTCCAACATTGAATAATCTTAGAGGATTTTTGGGTTTGGATGTGTTACTACCACAAGTTTGTTTGGAACTATGGAAGAATAATTTCAACACTTTTAATGACACTAACTGAAGAAGGATGCATTTTCATGGACTCCAGAGGGAAACTAAATCTTTGAACAACTTAACCAGGTGATGTGTAAAGCTCCTACATTGACCACACCACACTTCAAAAAAAAAAAAAAACCTTTATTGTGGAATGTGATGCCTCGAAATGGAATTGGTCTTATCCTAATGCAAGAAGGAGGCCCCTTGGGTTTTGAAAGCTCCAATTCACCAAGGGAAAGGACTTACACAAACCCATTTATGAGAAGGGAAATACTAAGAATAATTACATGCATTGAAGAAATGTCACACCCACAGGTAGTCACTTCAAGGTCAAAACATCATGATAGTCTTTAAATACTTCTTTGGAACAAAGACTATCTTCAGAAAAACAACAAAAAATGGGTAAACTAAGATATTGGGTTATGATTTTGTTCTGCCTATAAAAGGGAAGTAAAATAAGCTGGCATGCACTCTTAAGAAAGGATGAAGATGTTGAGGTCTTCTCCGTTTCTATCTCGATCATCCAACCCGATTGATAATAGAAGAAAGGGGAGAAATGGAGGAATGATGAAAAGTGTGGACTCCCATTCAAAGGTTACAAATGTGGGATTCTAGTGCATCGTGTACATTTACATGGGAAAAACGATTCACTATGGTACAAATTTCACTTATATTTATGTAAGAAAATCCCAACTCAAACAAAGGTACTATTGGAATTGCACACCTCTCCAATAGGAGGGCACTGGACTTTTTAAAACCTACCATAGGGTCAAGAAGGAATTTTTTTGGGATGGCCTTTAAACCCATGTTCAAAGGTTTGTATGCATCGTTCGGGTTTGCCAACAAAATAAGGTGGTGGGAAACAATTAAGACCCCATGTATTTTATTAACCATTAGCCATCCCAAGTCATCACCGGAGGAGGTTTCATGGATTTCACCACAAGGTTATCAAGTCTCCATGAAAGAGTGTCATCATGGCGGATTGTTGATAGACCACCAAGCACACACAATTTTCTCAGACTCTCATCCCTTCAAAGCCAATACAGCTAAGCACCAGATTCATGGAGATAGTTCAAAAGCTACATGGAAGCCCAAAGATCATTGTAAGTGATGAGATCCCATCTTCAATGGACATTTTGGACAAAATTATTTTCTTGTTCGCACTCAATTGACTCATAGCTCATCCTATCATCCCTAACTGGGATGGACAAACCTATAGTGAACAAAATGTCTAGAAGCCTACCTTCATTAATTTGTCTCTGATAAACAAAACACAATGGTCCAAATAGTTACCTATGTAATGGTGGTATAACACTTCCTTCATTGTAATAAAAAGGATACCATTTTATGGTACTTTATGGTTACCACCCTCCTCCATCACTTATTCTCTAAAAATAAAATCTAAGGTTCAAGCAAAGTTGGAAGATCACACATCGAGCATCAACAAGTTCTCCAAATATTAAAGGACAACCCCACTCCATGGCACAAAATCACATGAAACAACAAGCAGCATCAAGATCAGAAAGTGAAATAAGTACTCTTTGAAGCTAGGGACGGGTGTTTTTATGACTACAACCATACAAACATGTGTCCCTCAAGGCCAAGAAGGATAGTAAATTATCACCAAAGTACATGGCCCTTATAAGGTGTTGCAAAAGATTGGTACTATAGCATACAAAGTGGAGTTTCCTGCATCTTCACAATGCAGTACACCCATTTCATGTTTCAGCTTAAAGAAGGTTATAGGTGACAAGATCCGCTTCAAACTATATTTCCAAACTTGACAAGGAAGGAAAAATCATATTGGATCCTGAAGCCATCATCACATAAGAATCTTCCGTTGAGGAATAGATCCATTTCTCTCAGAAAGTATCCTCATTAAAATGGAGGAAACCACTGCCTCAAGATTCCACTCCTAGCATGCTGTTTTATACAAAAGCATCCAGATTTACTCAAGAGTTGGGGACAATGCTTTATCCCAGCTTGTCTCAAGGGGAGGGGCATGTTAAGCCCTAAATAGTGGCTCATTACCCCTTAATTGGGGCATATTACATTAGTAATGTTATTTTACTTATGTCAGATTTAGTCCATTAGTTGTAATTATACCTCCTAGTATCCTATATATACCAAGGATACATTTTCATTTGGAATCATCTTGTATTTGGACATTTATGTGGGCATAAGGAGGTTTCCCCCTTGAAGAGGCTTATTATCTTAATTTCTCTCTTTTTCAAGGCATTGAGTACTTATTTTGAGGTTTTTCTATGCTATATTGATATCTGATTCCTAACAACTTCCAACAGTAGAAAAACAACCAGTAGCATAGAGACCAACCACACAAGCAGAGGATATTGTTGATTATAGGAGAGAGTATGCATCCATAGGGCCAAAGTTCCATAATGACATGACTTTAGTAGAGTATCGTGGACTTAGAATCAAGAACCATCTTATATATTCTCAGAGGGGAGGACCAAAGAAACAACAAGTACATAACATGGAGTTCATTCAGAAATTAGGGAAACTCACTATACCATATTTCGATGGATCATCTAGATGTACTGCCAAAGCTTGAGTATAGAAACTTGACACATACTTCAAGCTCAACCAGATGACAGAAACTGAAGTCGTCAGTTTCGCTACTTTGCATTTGGAGGAAGAGGCCCACGAGTGTTGGCACCATGGACTGGTGATGTCGGGTCACAGTCACATCACCTCATACAAGGAGTTCACATAGAGACTTATGGATAGGTTTGATAGGAGATATCCAAAGATCCACTTTAGGGACTTAGCCAAATTGAGACTAACTCGTACACCTGATGCATTTATCACAGACTTTCAGAGAATAGTCATGACAATTATAGGCATTTCAGATCCTATACTGATCATGCATTTGACAGAGGGTCTCACAGAAAACTCAATAGGATGAGTGAAGGCCTACAAACCTCACACACTATAGGATTCCATCATATACACTAGAGATATAGTAGACTCAATGTCAAAAACCAAAACTTTTTCCAAACCCTTTGTGCCATAGAAGAACTGAGATAGGAAACCACTATAAAGAGAGTGGAAGGGTAAGGAGAAGCTATATGATGATACGAGGAGTGAGCTTATGAGGAAAAAGTTGTGCTTCAATTGCAGAGATCCACAGGTCTCCGGACACAGGTGCATGGGCAAGGGACAAATCTACTACATTGAGGTTGCAGCAGGCAGTGATGAGGAGGAACAGGGAATTCAAGCCTAGGAAAGTGAGTCCACTATATCATAGGAGGATCCATTGCATGAGGAGGAGGAGCCTCCAAGGATACCACCGACATCGATAGGGGTATAAACATCGGTAGAGCCACAACCTTGTGAGAAGGCTAAAAGATGAGCACCAATGAAGGGAAGAGTCATAGAGACCCTTTCTTGAGTCCCTAGGTATGACACACTCAGGATCAGAGAGACTATTCAGGGGCAACGTGCAATTTCCTTGATATATGGTGGGGAAACTAACAATTTCACTAAAAATCGAGGAGTTTGAGGGTTTTTATGTTGCAGTAGATGATGGTCACATGGTAGAGAATTTGGATCAAGTTCCAGACTTAGTGGTACATCTGTGAAACTACATAGTGAAGGACACATTCTATTTGGTTGGCCTTTATGACATAGATTTGGTATTTGGATTCCAATGGTTGATCACCTTGGGAAATATTTATACCAATTACCAAACACTTGAGATGGGATTCAAAGACACTAAGGGGAATAATATTGTACTTAGGGGTATGTCTATAGGGGAACCCTGGATAGTGTCAACGAAGAGGATGGATAGGATATTCAAAAATGGGGGAGTAGCATATGTAGTAGAGTGTGTGATCACCACGTGGAGGGATTCAGACAATTTCGAGCAGTATGAGGCAAAGATCATGGATTTGTTGAGTCAACATGAGTAGGTTTTTGGTCTGATGCCTTTAGGGAGACCCCTACACAGAGGGTTTGAGCACACCATCGAGATGGAGGAGCGTGAAAAACCTATGATTACAACACCCTATCATCGTCCTAGGAAGTTCAAGGATGAGATAAAAAGAGAAATTAAGGAATCGCTACTGATGGGACACATCAGGCATAGTAGTAGTCCATTTGTTTCTTCAATATTCTTGGTCATGAAGAAGGATGGTACTGTGAGCATGTGTATATATTATCATTCTTTAAAAAAAAATACAATAAAAAAAAGGTATCCTATACCACGCATTGATGAGTTGATGGATGAACTGAATGGGGAAGTCTTCTTCTCGAAGATTGATATACACTCTAGCTACCATAAAATCAACATTAGAGAGAAGGATATAGAGAAGACGACATTCAAATGCCATTATGGAGATTTTGAGTTCCTGGATATGCCATTTGGGCTAACCAATGCACCAACCATATTCCAGTCTTGCATGAACCATATATTCTGAGATCACTTGAGGAAATTAGTATTAGTGTTCTTCAATGACATATTAATATACAACAAGACATGGGAGGAGCATATGAAACATTTGGCCGATGAGGTAATCAACATTATGGATGCACAATCACTATATTCCAAGGAGTAAAAGTGTGAGTTTGGCATGACAAAGTTACTTTACCTGGGTCAGATTATCAGTGCATAGGGGGTCGAGGTGCATCAGGAGAAGATCAGGGTCATCTTGGATTGGACAACACCCAAGAATTTTACAGAGTTGAGGAGTTTCTTCGGGTTTTGCAGCTACTACAAGAGGTTCGTGAAGGGTTTTTCATGGTTGGGGGCACCACTCACCGACCTCACCAAGTGGGGAGACTTCATATGGATTGATGAGTCACATAAGGCATTTGAGAAGATGAAGGTAGTCATGGGAACATGCCCAGTACTAGCATTTCCTGATTTCACGCTACCATTTGTTTTGGATTATGATGCATGAAGAGAGGGTATCAGAGCATTGTTGATGCATGGAGGACACCCCATTGTATTTTAGAGTATGAATCTCATCCAGACAGAGAGATTTTGTTTCATTTATGACAGGGTGATGCTAGCAATAATGCATGATTTGACCAAATTCCAGTAGTACTTGGTGGGAAACAAATTTTTGGCTAAGACAGACCATAATAGCTTGAAGTATTTCCCTAAGAAAAAATATCTCAGAGAGAGGAAGCATAAGTGGGTGACAAAGGTACATGCCTTCAATTCTGACATAGAGTATGTCAAAGGAAAGAAAAACATTGTGGCAGATGCACCGTCTAGGAGACCAACGACTTGTTCCATGATGGAGAAATTAGCAGATTGCAAATAATACTTGTTAGTAGAGTATTCCAAGAATAAGCTCACATGTGAGTTATTGGATGGACAGGTATAGGACGACAGGTACAGAGTCATAGATGAGGTCATATTTTTTAAATACCGAGTCTACCTTGTGCCTATATATAATCTGAAAAAGAAGATCTTGGCGGCAGTACACAACTCACCTTTAGAAGGTCATCAAGGCTTATTCAAGACACACATGTAGGTTAGGGACATATTCTCTTGAAAGGGTCTCAAGAGGGATGTGATGAGACATATCAGAGAGTGTGTGACTTGTCAGTAGAACAAGTCAAAGCAACCACTCCCATTAGGGTTTCTTTAGCCACTCCCTGTTTTGAAGAAAAAATGGGAAATTATATCCATGGATTTCATTACAAGCCTACCTAAGGCTTAGGGTAAGGACTACATATTTGTAGTGGTCGACAAATTGACAAAATTTGCGCACGTTTTCATGATTCCTACAGACTAYAGTGTAGTGCATGTGGCATAGTTTTTCTTCAAAGAGATCTTCATACTTCATGTGTTTCGACGGAGTATAGTCAGTGATAGATATAGTCATTTCATTAGCACATTTTGGCAGGTGTTATTTTGATTGGTTGGTACAAGGTTGACACCCAACACCAATTACCACCCCCATACTAATGGAAAGACTGAGATAATCAACAAGTGGATAGAGGGATGCTTGAGGTAATATGTGAGTGGACATTAGAAAGCATGGGTAAGGTGGTTACATATTGGAGAGAACTATTACAACACTACCTTGCACATGTCCATAGGTATGACCCCATTCAACACATTATATGGATATGATGCTCCCACTTTTATTGATTTTGTTTTTAGAGACATCAGGGATCCCAATACCAAATACTAGATAATAGAGAGTCAGGAGATTCTCAAGGTATTAAAGGATAATCTACAGGTGGTGCAGAATCAGTAAAAGGTGAATGCGGAAAGACATAGGATACAATGTATCTTTGAGGATGGGGATCTAGTATTCCTGAGGCTACAACCATATAGGTAGTCAT
>SNQJ01S0001540.1:375884-394122 GCA_010110895.2 Picea sitchensis
ATATAAATGAGTTTTCTACACATTCTCGACGCATTGGCAAAGAAAATGTCCATTTGAAAATTTATTTGCATCCACATGTTCATGTATAAAGGTGTTCCTTTCTCAAGTCTGAGTGATTTCAAGGCAATTAGAGTGGAGAGTCACCAATGTGGCGAACCGGTTGGAAGATTTGGCTGGATGAAATCAAACCCGTCTAGTAAGATGTACATCTATTGCAACCTAGTTATATTGATCAACTCAATGTTTTCATCCAACATATTTGAGACATAGTAAAGGTTGTGAATGAATGTGAAAAAATGTTACTATATGATAACAATTATCTTATCATTGAATCCCACAAGGTCATAGAGCAATAAGAGATACCACCTTTCAAGAATAACAATGAATTTGTTTCATTTCCCTAACTCATCAATAATTTAGAAAGGTCACTAGAGGAGATAAAAAATAAGTTGTTGAAAATACCCAACATTAATGATGTGGTCACTAAAAGTTATATTAGAGACTCGATGTCTAAGAAAACCATTTTTTTATAATTATGCCTCAAGAGTTGGACATGCCTATAATAACATAGGCACCAATCTAATTCTCTAAAATATATTCATGATAATACATAACTTTTCCCTAATGCTCTTTAATCATAATAAACTTATTTTATGATTTAATCATAATCAACTAAAAAACATAATCAACTTATTTATGATTCAGGAGTATGTGCGGTCAAAGAGTGAGCTGGAAAGTTTTATTACTTCCATATTTTATTTTGCACAATATATCTAAAAGTATCATATCAAAAGACTTTTTGGAGGAAGGATCTTGAAGAGAAGATTGCAATCTAAACATTAAACTCCAATTGGTAAGCATAATAAACATAATAAATCTTAGATGAATTATTGTGAATGTTATGATTTAATCATAATCAACTCAAAAACATAATCAATTTATTTATGATTCAGGAGTATGTGCAATTTATTTACGATCCAGGAGTATGTGCAGTCAAAGAGTGAGCTGAAAAGTTTTATAACTCCCATATTTTATTTTGCATAATATATCTTTAAGTATCATATCAAAAGAGTTTTTGGAGGAAGGATCTTGAAGGGAAGATTGCCATCTAAACTTTAAGTTCCAATTGGTAAACATAATAAATCTCAGATGAATTATGGTGAATGTTTTTGTTTTGTTTTTTTCTTCTCTTTTGTTTTGAGTATTATCTCGCGAATGATTTGATTTATATTGGTGAGTATAATAAATTATGGTGAATGTTTGTGTGTGTTTTTTTTAATGGTTTAATTGTGAATATGTTACATTACGAATGATTTGATTTGATTGTAAATTTGTTTTCTTAAATAAGCCATGGATTATATGAAACATAAAATTAAGTTTTTTTTAATAATGTAATTTGTTTTAATTTGTTGATAGATACAACTATTTCAGTATTTTTTATCTTTATTATATTTCATTTATTCATACTTAACAAAATTATTTTAATTCCACTTTATTTTTGTCATTTGCAATTGTATACATATATATGTGTACATATATATTAGTATATGTAAATGCAAATGAAACATATAACATAGAATAAAAACCATAACGGGTAATTATCACCACAAGATGAAATATTTTTTCATTAAAGGGTGTGAACCCAGATTTAGGATTTAAACGAGTAAATACTAATATCATCTGTAAATTTCCATGGACATTTCACTGGAGTAGTTTGTCATAACATAGCTTAAATTGTTCTGAAATCTTATATTTTTGCAATATGTTTCCTTAGATCTTAGATTAGTTAATTACTAGCTTTGCTTGAATTTATGAAATAACTGAATTACGAAAATGAAGGAAATGAGCAAAAATATACACACCATCCGAACAATTGAACATAAGATGTATCCTATGAATCCCAATATGGGAGAAAACCCAAGTAGAATGTGAGGCCTATGCTCTCCTCTCTTTTCTTCAGTTATGGAAAGTAAGTACAAAGAAAAGGGGACTCACTAAAGAGTTTCAGTTGACACTATGGCCTAAATGGTTGCTACATAATCTCCTACCTCTTCTAATATTATCTCAAAAAGAAACTACTTGGATTCTCTTCCAACTATCGAACAAGTACAATACAAAAGAATGGAACTCTTTCTCCTCTTAATGACTTGGTATTGTACATAGCTCGATAGCCATCTAGGGTTATTTTTTTTACTTCTTGAACCCTTAATTAGTGATAAGGTTTGGAGATTCTAGAATCTACTTGAAAATACATATGTCGTTGGCCCCACATGTTTGAGTAATGGGGGATGATGTGGCATCTACTCATACCATGGTGGTCAACAAGGTAGGTCAACTTATAGAAGGCATAACTTTCACATACAAGCTATGATTAAGGAATGGTTTGCACCATTGGAAATGCCTTGGAGTGTATAACATCGTCAATGGTGTGTGCACAATATTTTGACATTGTAACCCCTAAAAAGAACAGTTTATTTCCCCAAAATTGCTCTAAAAGGTTCTAGACGCCAATTTTCGAAATTGGGACTTACCACTAAAATAACCTTGCAAACCAATTCCTCCAATTGTTTTTCACCTAGAAAGTACCAATATAGATGAAAAATTATATGATGATCCAAAAAAAATCAACATTAATGAAGAAAATTTCACTTTCTCAAAAACCATGCTGCTAAAACACCTCTATCAAGATTCCTTGGGTGGAAACCTAGGAGAATGGTCACTAAGCTACCTATTTTTACTGGACGGTTGGGAAAGATGGAGTTAATTATACTTGATTGGTACTATTGTTGTTGAAACATCATGTGAAAGGGATACGGTCCCCACTATAAGGAGACTTCTAAATGAAAGAGTACCTAGTAAATAGTCAATATTGTGTGAGAAATTTTTAATTCATCCTCATAGAAATTAGAGGCGTATGTTATGATACCTCGGTCCACATGGTTTTCTCTCCAATTGTACACCCCATTTATAAATATAGGGGAGTCTTCCCTATTGTATCCCGATGATACAAAGGAATTTCCACTCAAATATCAAATTATAGCTTCAATTTTTGTGCCATGACAGGTAACTCTCTAAACAAACAACCAAGGCCCTGATCTACTTAATTTTGGTAGAAAAACCCCAAAATTAAATCTCATATTGTTGGCTCATTTAACATATTATGCAAGTTAAATTAATTTTCCCATTTAATGAAATCACACAGACACAAATTTGCTTCACTCTCTTATAAATTGATGCTAAGTAGAGGCCATAAGCTAGTGAATTTATAACAATTGTTGATTTGGGTGTGGTATGTGTGCAGTGATTTTCAAAAGAAAAAAATGGTCCAAATGCCTCTTTCATTTTATTCTTAAACTACATATACACTTAAAATAGAACTCAACAACTAACACTACTGATCAAAATCCCAAAATAAGCTACAAAAGGCCATTTCAATCAACAACCATTGAATCCAAACAAGAATAAAAAAAAATGCAAATGAAAGTTGAAATGAAAAAAGAGGATTAATGATTGATCATTTATTTTTTATTTTTGAAACATATCTTTCTATTCTAATAGATAAAATCAGATAGAAATAAGTAGAGGATGAATATTGCGCTAGAAAGGACCACAAAGAAACTACAAATAGACACATGCCAGAACTAATATGACCCACATGTGAATGTTTGGTTTTTTAGTGCACTTGTACACAAAAGTTATATATAGCTACAAGAATGTGCACAAAAATGATAGACATCTACTTGAATATGTACAATTGTACCACATGAATGTACAGGGGCTTTTCATGTACCCCCTCACAGATTCTACTGCATTTGTGCCCCTGCCTACAACAAGGAAGAACAAACATGTGATTCTACATGAATTAAAAAAATATAGAAAAATGAACACACTTAGGGCTAATATGAGGTGGATACTTAGACCAAAACATGTAGTAAAAAAACAATAAAGTAGTCAAACAAATCATAGCGTAGCCTAAATAGCCAAGAGAAAAGAATCAATATCTATTCTTCCCCTTCTATGAGTTGTAAGAATCCAAAATAGACAGGACATGATCCTTCCATAATAGTACACTAGATCATTGCAACATAAATAGATATGAAAAACTACTATTCCCTTTTCTAATAGACGAACCTTTAGAACAAGATGGTAAACTAAATATTCAAGTAGCGAGAAGAAAAAATGGTAATTGTGAAATGGTTTTCAAAAGGATCTTCAAAAGTTATTCATTAATAAAAGAATAGGAGAAAAAGATTGCAACAAATGTGAGGGTTTCGCAAAAATTACACTCATGTAAGAAAACAAGCTAAAGAAGATACTATCTTCTAACAACTAAATATCAACTTTGAAATGAAAGCAATATAATTAACAATTTTCATAACATACATAATAAAAATAAAATCAAATAGTATTATTTTGTTGTTTTGATGACACAAGAAAACATATATTTATAATAATGAATAAAAAGATTAAACCAATAATATATATAAAGGTATAAATATTTTGGATGAGATGAAAAAAAAATATTTGTAATAATAAATAAAAAAACTAATCCAATTATATATTTATATATATGTGTGGTCGAGAGAGAAAATATATAGTTATATTAATGTGGCAACTTCAATCCTAATTTTTTTTCTAAATATTTTCTCACTTGAAATCTTTATATATATATATAAGGTGGAGAGAGAAAATATATATTTATATTAATATGATAACCTCGATCCAATTTTTTTTTTCCAAATATTTTGTCGCTTGAGCTCTTTTCATTTTGGTAACATCTCAGTACATCTTCTTAGTGGGAGACGAAACTTGCAGAATGAAACGCACTACTCAATCATGACAAAGGGGAAGTGGAATATGCCAAGATGATACGTATAAGATGGTCACTCGAAGAGAAATGGATTTCCATGTAACTTTGGACGAAACTCCAAAGGTGAAGTGGAATATGCGAGGATGATACGTAAAAGATCGTCACTCAAAGAGGAATGGATTTCCATGTTGTAACTCTAACATGAATAATGAAGATGGAAAAATGGGTAAGATAGTTGTCCTTATGTAGTTTATTTGGTGTTCCAAAATAGTCATTCCTATGAATGTGTGGGTCAAATAATTGCTGATTAAATCTAAAATGAAAACATTGATGGGGCCATTCCTCATCATTTATATGCATTACTAACTTCCAATAAATTACATGATTGTTACGCATTTATGATATGGGTCATTTGAATTTCAAACAAAAGGGTATGTGGTCTTAATAAATAAGGTCAACATGCATGTGGGTGACATGGCAACATCATAAAGAATAATAAATTTGGAAATGAACGTGGGTTTGACTTTGGGTCTTAATAAATAATAAATAAGGTTAACATGTATGTGGGTGACATGACAACATCATATGATAAAGAATAATAAAWTTGGAAATGAATGTGGGTTTGACTTTGGGGTATTCAATAAGGGAGACCTTATTTGTGTATTATTTAGAGTAAATGTGGACATTTTTTCAAGTGAAAATTATATATCATTTGTGATGAAATTGGATGCTAACAATTTAATTGTATAATACTTTTTAGAATATTGGTAAGACGGTGTGAAAACAATTTATTTTGGTTAGGAATGAAAAGTAGAGTGTACGCATTGAAATAGAAACTTGTAGAAGATGATGTTGATGAAGAAAGCATTTCAATCTTTGTAGAAAATAAGGTCATAGAGAATTCCAAAATATGAGATTTACCTTTTAATAAAGTGTGTACACAAAATTCTACAATGTTAGAGTAAATACCTTACTAGATACAAAACCTATTTTTGAATATTATTCCCTTAGGTCCATGGAGAATATTAGGGAAACCAATGTGTGTCTAGCATTAAGTGTACTTGGTATGGCTATTCTTGATGCAACTAGGGACAAATGGATAGGAAAGGAGATCCTTTTCATCATGATTGTAGACCAAAGTGCGTGCACTGACCTTGCCCAAGTCCTTAAAGATAAACTTGTAGTAGATGAGGCTAATGAAGAAAGAATTGTAGTGTTTGTAAAGAATGTTGTAGAGACTACCAAAATCTAGGATTTAGTTTTTAATAATTTGTGCGCTCAATTCTAGAACATCAGATTAAATACCTTACTTGCCAATAAACCTATATTTTAATATGATGCTCTTAAGTCTATGGAGAATATGGGTTGACCAATGTTTGTCTATCATAGTGTACATGTGGTCCGAAATTTCTTTCTATTACTAGGGACAAATCGATGGTCAAGGAGATAATTACTTGTTAGGTGGTAAGCTTGACTTATATGCTACCTTGCAAGATCCCTACCCAACCCTTTTGCCTCAATTTATAACTCACCCATTAAACCCATTTTAGTAGCTTGACTATGGCTTTCATATTTATCCATTGATTCTAACTTGAGATAAGTTTGTTAGTGTGGTTGGGGATTGTTGAGGGTAAATTTTCTCACCCTTTTTTAATTAACTATAGATATGAGTAATAGGAATTGTATAAGTTATGGTTTTATTCGTAAAATCATATGTATGTGAACTATAAATGCAACAAATATGAGGAAGTCTAAGTAAGGAAAAGACTATTAAAAAAGACATCAAGCACTGAAACAAACAAGGTGTATATATTTACATGACTAAGACTAAATGTGTATATCTTATTTGGAAATATTAGATGACAATTGTCCATTATAATTCTGTAGATATTATTATGTTTCCACCCATTGAGGCCTATAAATATTTACTTTAATTATCATTAAGTGATCCTAAGAGTCCACATATTTTATTGTGTTTTACTATGCTTTAGTTCTTGTAGTAGATTCCTATTTTATTGTTATGTATGATGGTTATGGTCATGTGATATTCTATGTATTAATATTAATGCAATCTATGTTTCTACGAATATAGAAGATATGGTTGTAGGATTTGTTTTTTTCTTTATCATTGTCTATTACAGGGATAATACTCTTATTTTTGTCATGCATGTGGATGAATACATTTCTTTTACATATCCTTAATAATATTATGAACTTAATATCGATCATGGATATGATTTTGTTATAGGATATTGCATCACTACCATTTTTCATTTTCCCTACACTATATTTAAAGTTAAATTCAAATATTCCTTGGATGAGACCTCCTTCCTATGGAAGGTTGACAATGTTGATAATCTACACTACAATGGATCTTTATTAGACACATTTGGAACATAGGTCTTTATTTCAGCCAATAGTATGCATTAAATCAATATATTATCCATTTTCATATCAAATGGAACTCATTTTCGTTCACACTTTCCTTCTTTAATTCATAATCCCAAAGATGTTGAAGCAACTCATATTGTAGGAAGAAAATAATGGAACAAAAATATAATTAGTTCATATCTTAGATTTCCAACCCTAAAATAAATTATAAAGATGAAATACATTGAAGATGGATTAGCACATTAAAGTAAATAGCATAACTCTTCAACCTTATAGTTTTAGTGTTCGCCAAATATTTTCCATATCTATGAAAAAATGAAAAAACAATAACACCATGGCCAATGGAACTTTGGAATGAAGGAACACAAGAAATAAAAGGAAACTCAAAGGAATTTTACATAGAAGGAAGAATGAGGAGGAAATAATGAATGTACCCTTTCCTTTTTGAAAATATTTCTTACCTCTGATTCCATCACAAAAAAAATTTGTAAATCAAAATATGGTATTACCTCTGAAAACTGAAAATTTTACATAGACTGGGGAATCTAGAGGTCGGCCTTCGAAAAAGAGGAAACTAGTTCCCACTCCAGGTTCCTTAGAAAATAATCAATATTGTCCTTGTCCTTATAGCTAGAAAGACCAAATTGCAACAGTCTATACATAAATGGATGGGAATCCTTTTAAAAGTAGACATAATGAAATTTGTTTCCACATAGTTGTAAGACCCTAGGTTCAAGTTATCCTAAACAACAAAACCCTTCATACACCGACCCTTTCAACATCACCTACATGCAAGTGAAGTCTCACCCGAGGCATCTATTGGGGGTGCAAGAATTGATTTTCTGCAATAGTGAGGGAATGGGAGGTAATCATCCTTGTAATTCTCACTTATTTGTTCTGCACTCATTATTATGTATTTTCTTGTCTTAGGTTACTTAGTGAATTCAGTTATATATTACCATTATAATTCAGATTGCAACATAAACCAATTACTCTAACATTCATAACTATTGTGCAATGATCACAAACAAGACAAATATAGTCCAACATACATCAAGCAATTATCCATGATCAATCACATAAAATACAAGTAAACACGGTATTTAACGTGGGCTACGTCCACAATTGTTGTATTCTTTATCATTCTATTTGTAATTTTCTTAGGCTTGCGCACTACGCTTACAAAAGATGCATCATGCTATATTTTCCTTCATCTAGCCTAGTTGCTCTACAGTGCAAGCATCTCTCTCTCTCTCTGGAATATCTCCTTTACATTCATAAATAGACTCTTTTAGTCTCATCCTATTCTATCACTCTTCTTATAAAACAAGAACTCTTGACAGATTGGAACTCTCGACAGTGAATCCATAGAACCCCTATCTTCTCAACCCATTACATATTTATACATAAATTCTAGGGCTTAAGACCCTACTTTGCTCATCCCAAAACCCTATTACAACTCCTGGAAACTCATGTTGACTCACTGATCGGTATTTTGTTTCCTTATTTTCCATATACATGTTGTTTTTGCACTCTAATTATTCTTCTTCCTTCTTTTACATGTCTTTCTACTTTTAGCACATGCCGAGTTGTTATCCTTATTTTTCTCCTACTTTCTTCTCTTTATTATTCTCTCCTTTATTCCTATGCTTTGTTCTTCTTACTATGCACTATACTCCTAAATGTACCTCAGCTAAGCACTCCTAAGCCTAGATGTGCCTTTACTGCACACTCCTCTCCTACCTTATCTTCCTTCTTCTTTTGTTGAACACATCTTTCATACTTTGTATTTTCATGAATATTATTTCCACAATGTTTGTCCAACAGGCCCCCAACACTCACCTATGGCACGTTCAAAGCCACTTAGGCATTTTACGTGCTCCTCCATGCTTTGATGAACTTTTGGGAGGCATCCTTAACTGTCATGACTTCCTTTATTATATCTTCCTCAGTTTCTACAATTTCTTCTACACCCTGCGCAATTAGGGACACATGATTTTCTTTTGTTTCATGTGTTGTTTGCCTCACCTTGCCCTGCACAGTGGCCAATTATCCTATCACCTTCAGTGCTTCTTCTTGCAATGGTCCTAATCATTGTTGGAGTATATTATGTTGATCCCGCATCTCTTCAACTTCCATGTATGAATACCTCTATGCTAAAATGGTTGTCATTCATTCAGTCAGTGGAAGGGTGTTTATTCTCTCTGAATGTTTTTGCTCCTTTTCTTGCACATCCCTTAATGTTTCTTCCATGACCTTCATTTATGGATCCTCTACCAGGTATTTCGATAATTTCACACCTTCTTTGCAGAGCTTTGCACATTCTCCCTCCAACTTCTTTATGTTTCATATGGCTTTCATCGTTTTTCTCTCTCTTCCTACTCTTTTCTCCGATGGTGTTCCTAGCGTACTGCACAACTATAGTTCCTCAATTCTCATGTGTAAGCCTCTGATGAATTTTTCGATTCTCAATACCTTCTCTTCCATAGTAGCCTCTACTACTATCAATACTTCTGGAATTTCCTTATACAACTTTTGGACGATCACTTGTGTATTCTACGCCATTATCTTGGCTTCATCCTTCTCCTTTAAATATTTCTTGGCCCTTTCCTCAACCTCATTCTTTTCCTTCATCACTCTATCCACTTTTCCTTCAATTTCACTCTTTTGTTATTGTGTAGTTGCATACTCTTGCTTCAATTGAGCCCTTTCATCCATCACTTTGGTCATTTCTTAGTTTTATTCATCCGCGTAGAGCCTAATCTCATGCAAAATACCTACTTGCAAGCTCTATAGTATGTGTATAGGCATCCATGACACAAATATGTTCAAGTGGCTCAGTGTTTTCATTTGTTCTTGCAGTTTGGTCATTGGGAAATCGACTACATCTGTCTCTATTTGTAACATTTTGTGCCCAACTGCTAGCTTGGTCATGAGTGAATTGGTAGTTTACGCTTCCTCTACTAGACTTATAGATGGTCCTTCCCTCAATCTGCACTTTAGTGTTATTCTGGTTGCTTCCAAGAGTTATTGCACTTGTGTTAATTGTGTCTGTACTTGGTGATGCAGTTATGCTTGTTTCCTTGTTTCTTCTTTAATGGCCTCCTCTATGACATCCCTTACTTGGTAGTCGATTCAGTCCATTTCGTCATCGGTCAGGTTATAGAAAGGGGTTTCCCTATGCCCTTTCATCTTTTTATGCACACCTCCTACTGGACCCTTCCCTTTGGATTTTCATTTCAATCTTGTTGTGGGGATTGTTTTATGCATCGCTTCTGTTGATAGGCCAAGTGTATCTCCTATGCCATTGGTTTGGTCATTTCCTTACCCCTCATCTAGTTATTCTTCATCCATGTCTTGTTCTTATTCCTCTTCAGAGTGGTGCGTTTGTTCTACTGGGGTTTTCCACTTGTCTTACCAATCATTAGTGACAAGGCATACATCCTCTTATGTTAATTTGTAATTGGTAAGAAACTACTGGTGTCTAGGGTCCCTTTTTGCTTGAATATACATATGGTGCATCCTTGATTTGAATTGCACAATATCCCAGTAGGTTTCTATCATGTCAACTATGATGAGTGGTGTATGTTCCATGATGTACCTGATTGAGTCAAAGTATACATAAAATGTAACATTATTATGTTCTTTTCTCATTTTATTTGGAGTATGCCATAAGTTGGCATATCATGCGGCTACATTACCTCTATCGGTTGTTCTCATACATTGGTAATAATTTGGTTCCTTCCATCCTACTAGTGTAATAAAAATAAGAAACCAAGCATAATGAAATTATTTACCTTTTTCCTAGGCATCTATGCAATCGGTCAAAAACTTATTCACCAAAAATGTGGCCTAAYTCATTTGGACCCCCTCTAATCATTTTTCTACGACTGTAATTACTATGGTCGCTACTTCATCCTTGCGACACTTACTCAACAATTTGCAGGACAACACCTACATTTCAAACTTGACACCTTCGTTGTTGATGTTCGCAACATCCAACCTATCTTTTCCCCTAAAGGTGTGAAACTTCTCCTTCATGGCTTCTAATTGTGATTTCTCTCCTTCTTTGTTGTTGAAAAATGTGGTTGGATTCTCTTCTGCTTTTGGTAAACCTATAATCCATGTAATTAATTTGGTATCAATCGACACGATTGGGTCAAGACATAATGTTCCTCCATGGACGCAACTGAGTAGTAACATGACACATGAATTTATTTCCAGGCTACATTCAAAGTGGGTAATCTCCAATAGGTTGAGTATCATTTTCTTCTCAAGTCATGTTGCCCACATCTGTGTTTCAAGTAGTATTTATCATGTTCCTGGTACGCTCTTGGTGAACAAATACTTTTCCCTTGCTAGCTCGGGAAACTTCTTCTCATCCATGATATCATGATCTGTGAACTTCAGGGCATAAATATTTCCTAGCATGTCTCCTTCAACACTTACACCAGGTGGGATTGGTGTTGTAACCAATGGGTATTTTCCATCTGCATAGAATTTAACTTGAGGTTCCTTTTCTTTATATGGTGATATATAGTCCCTATGAAATTTTTCTTGTGAATCCAAAACTCCAAGTGTTTCCTCGACCCCTAGTGCAACTAGTGGTCTTTTCAATTTCTTTTGTGTTGATGTTGATGGTGCTCCAAATTTTGGTGGGGCCATTGTTTTGTGTGACAGGTTTCTTTTCTTGCTCTGTGTTTGTTCTTGTGAGGTTGTATTTGAGCTCGAAGTCGGCTCTGGCTCGCTCTGGTTCCCTTTGTATGCTCACAACTCTAAGTAATTGCAAACAACCTTCTCCGTCGGGMCCTTTGGAACTTTTATCATCCTTCAATAGCTCTATAATTTATTTCATGCCCACCAGAAGTGTTGAATCAAGTTAAAATCTKCCATTAATACTTTCCTTATTTTGGCTTTAACGCCAATCCTCCGCTGGATTTTTCCTTGGATTTTCCAGTCTGTCCCAATCCTCATTGGAACCTTCTATTTATGACTAAGTGTGTCCTATACGTATTGTGATTTATGGATTTTTAACTGTCATTTTCGTTCTTTAATGCCCTTAATGGTATTTTCCCGCGCTAGAATTTTGTGTGTACTTGGATGACTTTATGTTGTTCCCTTTCTCTGTGCGATATGTGCTTTTTCTACATGATACTTCTTTCTGTTTCCCTTTGTATTCTTTTCATTCTTCCTATTTATACTTTTTATTTGTTTTTATGTGTTTTACCTCCCTACTATAATAAAGTTACTATGATACATGTGGTTTGGCACAACTTAGATTACTACGTATATGGTCGACCGTCTCTATAGAGATTCAACCGACTTCCATTGACCATTCCTTCAAGGACTTCTCCATTCAAGGTTTCCAACTACACAACACCTGCCTCTGTCACATGTTGAATCACATAGGGTCCTAACCAATGCATTCAAAACTTTATTGGATGTTGCATAAACTTACTATCATAGAGTAATACTAAGTCCCCCACTTGAATTTTTTTTGTTTAATGTGTCTATCATTCCATGCCTTCTCTCTTTCATTCTAAACTTGTTGACGGAAACCTGCGATAAACCAATCTTCCTCAAGTTGTACCAACTGTGATAATCTCTCCTCTACTGCATCTGAGTTCGAAATATTAGTAATTGTTGCGACGCACAAGATAGGTGGAATAAACTCGATTGGCATGACTGCTTCTTTCCCATATACCAACCTGAAAGGTGTGATCCCTATCAAATTTTTGCTTGTAGTCCTGTAGGACCATAATACTGCAAGAACTCTTAAGTCCAAATCATCTCTCCCTATGTTGCATATCTTTGTCAATGCATTCTCCATAATTTTATTGAAATATTCTACTGTCCCATTGGCCCAAGGATGATATGGGGTACTCTTTTGATGATGAATTTGAAATTCCTCAGCCAATGTTGCAATTTCTTTTCTCAGGAAGTGTGTTCCTTGATCATTGATGAATATGCACGAGCATCCAAATCATGTGACTACATTATCAAATAGAAATCATGCGACATTATTCACGGTGCAGTCTATGACTGGTGCTACTTTCGCCCATCTTGTCAACTAATCCATTGAAGTGATTATGTACCTTGCCCCTAATCTTCTTGCTTGTCGGTTGATTGGCCCCACAAATTATATGGCCCATTTATCAAATGCTTATAATGTAACCTGTGGATGAAAAGGAATTTTTTCCCTCTTTGATGGATTTCCCACCCTTTGAAAAACATCACATGCCTAACAATACTATTTATCATATTTATGAAGTGTGGGCCACGAGAGCCCTGCACAAAAAAAATTGTGCAGTTTCTTTACCTGTGTAATTTCCTCCTGCGATCCCTTCATGTGCTTCTATGAGTATCATAGGCCTCTCATGTTCCAACACACAATGTCGCCATATTCCATCTATACATAATTTATATAAATTCCATTCAATGAGTTGATAGTCTATTGCTTTAACCACTAATTGTTTCTTCTATGCAACTATCATGCTCGATTAAGCCATTCTTGTACTTAGAAACTACACGATGTCCACAAAGTATTCATACACCATTTAACTACAAATAGATGTGCATATGGTAAGTTGTCATCTAAGTTGTCGTCATCTTCTCTTGATAGTATTCGAGATAAATGATCTAGTCCTGCATTCAACTTCCATGGATTCACCACAACCTCAAAATCATATTCCTAAAACAACAGTATCCATTTTCATATTCTCGCCACCAACACTGGTGTGTTCACTAATTATTTTAGTACATAATGGTTTGTGTACATATTAAAGTGAGAACCCAATAAATTGTTAAGTGTCTAAATAGATCTGAATATAACTCTCAAAATAAACCATTCATCAAATATTGGACACAAGAAGTAGAGAAATCCCTTGAGGTAGGGTAACACCATATATTAATCCTTAAGGAAGGATAACACTCATCAAGCAATGTTTGATACATTCACAATATTCTTCACTATATTTCATTACATTGCTTACTCTTCTTTATATAGCTCTCTCTATCTCCTAGGAACCTTCTAGAGAGCCTTCTCACATTTATTACATCTAACTACCATAGTGGGGCTTATTAATATAATAGACCTATTCCACTTTACATTGAATGACCACATTCTCATATATTAAATGACTTCCACTAATAATACATAACCACACTCCCATTGGGTACCTCCCTAGGTATCCCATATTACCTCCCTGGATATACTACATTCCATCACCCCTCACATGTTTCATCCTCAAAACATGAGAATAAACCATACAATATGACCAGCTAAACAATGTAGCCAACTGGTACCAAGTACAACCATCCATCCATCCCAATGGAAGTCGAACATGATGTACATCTGTTGCCTTGCCACCTTGATCTTGCTCTGCATCATGTCAGGGTTGCCATGGGATTTTTTTTGTAGCCTGAGCTCTTCCTGTAGTGTTGGTAGTAATCCATGCACCTCTTGATCGGTTTTGTGCCTGGTGCCCTGCTCGTGCATAAATGTGTTGATGCACATGCCCTTACCTTGATGATTGTTGTTTCTCTATATGATGTGGATGACGATATACAACAACTGTAGGAATCTGTTATTTTTTCTTCAAATCTGCAACACTTTGTACCTTTGAGTCAATGACCTCCTTAGCTTCTTGATTATGTCCTTCCTATAGTTTTGTTTCATCTCCTTCTATAGACTCTGCCTCTGATTCAACTTCAGACTTGACAATAACTACTTTGCTAGCCTCTATGGGCCCATCTTTCTTATTAAGAGACACATCCTGCAATGTTATTTTATTTTTATTGTACCACAACTTCAAAAACTTCTTTTGCACATTAATATTAATGGTACCCACTGATTCTATCCAAGGATATCCCAAAACAATATCCACTTCATCCATATCCATAGCATAAAAATCTGAATGGAACACATATTTATCCATATTGAGCTCTAAATCTTTAAACATTTTAACATTTTCACCCTCAACCTATGTTTTGTGAATATTATTTGTAGGAACTTGCAATATATTAAGCAACTGAATATTGATAAATTTTGTTTGCAACTAGGGTTAATAGAAATAGTGGCATTTTCTTTATGAATATAACCATGAACTTGTAATATAGATTTTCCACATGAAAATAAAATCTTGGTGATGTCTTTATCCTTAATCTTTGTATGAGACCACTTTTCTAAAAGTAAATTTTCAAGTGCTTCCTCATAAAATGACATCCACTCAAAATGGTCAAATGATTTCCACCATATGAGAGCATCACCTTTGAAACCCCAGTCTACAAAAGATTTCCACTTCTCTTTCCATAATGACTTGTGAGATTGTATAAATTCTGGAATACTAGGGCCATAATCTCTTCTAGTAAAAAATATCATGCTTTGAATAAATCTTCAATAAAAACTAGGGTGTAGAAATAACTTACTGCAAAAAATTGCGGCTTTTTCCGGAAAAACCCTGAAAAAGTGTTGAATTTAAAATGCTCATAAGTTTACTTCCCGGACTCCGTTTCGGCTGAAATTGTTTTTGAAATTGGGTATCTTTCCGAGAGGAATTCAAATATCCTTTTTTTTTTCTAAATTTATCTCAGAAAACTTCAGATCTGAACTTGAAGAGTCTCGCCCTCTTTTTCCCTAGAAAATATCTGAAAAAATAGCAAAAAATTCTTCCCTTCTTTGGCCAAGGAAAGTGCTTTGATACCAATTGTTAAGTACCTGAATAGATCTCAAGATATCTCTCAAAATAAACCCACAATATCAACAAGAATAATCCAAACCATTCATCAAATATTGAACACAAGAAATAGAGAAAACCCTTGATGTAAGGTAACACCATATATTAATCCTTAAGGAATAATAACACTCCTCAAGCAATGTTTGATACATTCACAATATTCTTCATTATATTTCATTACATTTCTTACTATTCTTTATATAGCTCTCTCTATCTCATAGGAACCTTCTAGAGAGCCTTCTCACATTTATTACATCGAACCACCATAGTGGGCCTTTATTAATATAGTGGACCTAGTCCACCTTACATTGAATGACCACATTCTCATATATTAAATGACTTCCACTAATAATACATAACCACATTCCCATTGGGTACCTCCTTAGGTATACTACATAAATAATGTTCGAACTTCTGCAATGTGTATACCATTTCCAATCCTTCTCCTTCTGTAGTGGTGTAATTATTCTCTGCTATGAACAACTTCCTACTTGCAAAATCAATTGGGTGATGTATGTCTCCCTCCCCTCGTTGAGATAATATTGCTCCCAATGTTATGGATGATGCATATACATGAAAATGGAACTCCTTGTTCCAATCTAGAAAGGTTAAAATCAGCGTGGTCACTATTTTTTTCTTTAAGGTTTCCAAACCCTTCAGATGGTCCTCATTCCATTGGAACTTTTCTTCCTTCTTCAACAATGTTTCCATAGGTGTTTTGATCTACACATAGCCTTTGATAAACTTCCTGTAATATCCTATGTGATCCAGAGTTTCCCTCAGTTGTCTGACTGATATAGGTGGTTCTAAATCCATAATCACTGAAATCGTTTCTGTATCCACTAGTAATCCTTGTTTGCATACAACATGGCCCAACAAAATTTGAAACAGTGTGAAAAAAAATGCACTTCTTCACGTTTAGCGAAATCTTACACTGTCTACACCTATCCAACATTAACCTAAGTACTTCTATGTGATCATTCAATAAACTGAACACAGTCCAATCATATAACTATACTTCAAGTAACTTATGAATAAGTTCCTTAAACGTTGCAACCAAAACTCTTGAAAAAACTATAGGGGCATTTTGCAATCCAAAGGGCATTATTGTATATTGATAACTTCCCCACTCTGTCGCAAAAGTAGTCTTGTACCAGTCTTCCTATGATTTTTTTATATGATTGTACCCTAAGAATCTGTGTTTAAAAGAATAAGTCTCTTTCCCTCCTATGTTCTCTAGAACCTCATCTATGAATGGTGTGTGAAATGGGTCATGTAAACATGCATCATTCAACTTCCTCAGATCCACACAAATCTTAATTCCTATTGTTTTGTTGTCTTTCCCTAACATTAGACTTATCCACTCTAATTCCACCACTGGTTCAATGATCCTTGCGGCCAACATTCTATCTATTTCTTCTGTCACCTTCTCTTTGTACTTCAGATTTAACCTGCAAGGTCTCTATCGCAATATTTTAGCACCTGGTTTCAAAAGAATCTTCATCTCGCCTAAGTCCCCAACTGTCCCCTTCATTTCTAAAAATGTAGTTGGGAATAGGTCCTAATATTTGCACAGTAAGTCTACAATATTCTCTACTGTTTCATCACTCTAGTAATNTTTAGCACCTGGTTTCAAAAGAATCTTCATCTCGCCTAAGTCCCCAACTGTCCCCTTCATTTCTAAAAATGTAGTTGGGAATAGGTCCTAATATTTGCACAGTAAGTCTACAATATTCTCTACTGTTTCATCACTCTAGTAATCCACTATATGTGCAAATTTGGATTCTCTTTCATCCCAATGTTTACCTTTTGTGTCTTTATTGGCTATGTGTACACATTGAAATCAAGCTCTAGCCCTTCTACTACTCGTTCTCCTCTTGTTTCTGGTACCTTCAATTTCCTAGGATCTTCTTCATCATGCTCCTCCTTAGTAACATTGTAACACTCTAGTAATTCCTGGACATTCATAGCATCTATGTCCACATCGCATAGTAGTACCACCTCAATCGACCCTTCTTCTAATAATATCTTGTTTCGAATAGCATGTAGTGCTGCATATATTGATGGGTATTCATGTTCAAATGTAAATGTTACCTTGAACCTATGAACCAACTCGTCCCATTTTGTTGTTTCTCTGTGCATTTCAAATTCCAAATACGAGTTCATTGTAATTGTGTCTAATGTATGTATAAATGTGTGCATCCATTTTGTCTTCAGTACTAAACTCCATAAGGTTATGCACTGCTCAATGTGACATGCTGGGTCACTCTCCCTTGTATACTTTTGCACAATACTTTCTACC
>SNQJ01S0001541.1:39910-67056 GCA_010110895.2 Picea sitchensis
GTGTATAGAGTACTGACTTTTGTATCTTCTATGTACAGATGTGGGGCATGTACGACTAGCGGACTTCGCTAGGACTTGGCGATGTCCTCGACCATAGGCAAGACCAGCAGCAGTCGAAGGACCAGCACCTGCAGGGGGACCCCCAGCCAGAGAGGCTAAGAGGGTTCTTAGACGAGTGGAGTGCAACCTCACTACGCTCACTCGTACTGTACCTATGTCTGAGATCGAGGATCTCTCAACTTCTATGCAACCTCATATAGTACGGGTGCCTCAGACATGGGTCCAGTTATTCCGGCATTTGGCCAATGTCGTTGCACATTATGGCAGGGCCAATAGGCCCCGTGCTTAGATCAGATAAACCTTGATGTGCCGAGGGCACTTTTTGTACATGTATTTTTTGAGGGCATAAGCCCAGCGATGTATACTGAACACTATTGAGGCATTCACGCCCACCTATGTACTCATGACACTTTTTGAGATATATATATACATATTTTTTGTCTTATGGATGACATTTTTTACAAATGTATGTACATGTGTATGTGTGTGCTTTTATTTTTATATGTGTTCAACATGCCAATCTAATATTTGATTAGCTAGAGTATCTGTCATATGATTAAATCTACTAGGAACATGGATATACGTAATGTAATCAAAATAGTGTTCTAAGAGACGTACCCTAAGGAAACGTCGATGCAAAGTGGGATCATAAACGTGGTAAATTCCATTTAACTAGGACACAACCAGTTGAGCATCTAGGTAGACCCAAAGGTGAGAAATTCCATGCAACAAAGCGTCATGAAGCAATTATGTCACTGCATTGTATTCGGAAACATTGATTGTAGCGTCGCCTAGACAAATACCTCCAAAAGATAGCAACTGGCCTCCAGGTGTGAAAATCACCCAAGTTGTGGAAGCAAGCCTCCGAGTGTGTCGGCTAGCGTCATCTACAAACCCAAAATATGCCTCTGATTATCTTGACATCTTCCATAGTGAAAAAGAAGACATAAATAACTACACGCCCACAAAACAAAAAAGACAAAAATTGTATAAGAAGCTATACATAAGTACAAGAAGTCACCTAGGTGACCAACCTAAGAGTAATACTTCTTGAGGTAGAGCCCATTTCTAGGCTCCGCCAAGGCATTTCCTTCAAAATCAACCAGACGGTAAGCGCACTTCTTCAAGACCTATTTCATAATGAACAGTCTGAACCACATGGGTTTGAATTTTCCTGCCCCCATGGGATCTTTGTCTTGATCACAGAACAGGACAAGATCACCTTCGGAGAAAATATGAGGATGAACGGTTCGATCGTACTGACACTTGACTCATTGCTTATGAGCCTCATTGGCTAAGGCTGCATCATGATGCTACTCATCAAGTTGCTCGAGATATAGTAGGCATTCCTCAAGCGGTGGAGTGTTTGGCAGTAATTCCACTGCCAACTTTAAAGAAGGAAATTGACACTCAATAGGTAAGACTGCTTCCCGCCCATATACGAGTTGAAAAGGTGAAAAATCGGTGGCAGTCTTCACAGACGTTTGGTAGGCCCACAACATTGAGTACAACATCAAATGCCAATTTGACTTGGAAGAATTGATCGCCCGCTGAACAATAGTCTTTAGATACTTATTCACAACTTCAACCTAACCATTCGCTTGTGGGTAATAAGGTGACGAATGTTCTTGTCTGAACCCGATATTTGACGTTAACTTAGTCGTCATTTTGTTTTGGAAGTGACTTCCATGGTCAGTGACAATCTCTTTCCGGATACCGAACCTTGCTACTATCTGATTAAAGATGAAAAGAGTCATTGTTTTGCCATCATTTTTAAACGTTGGCATAGCTTCGACCCACTTTGTGAAGTAGTCTACCGCTACGATGATGTAACGATGCCCCCTGGCAAAGGCCGGGTGACATGTAGTGAAATAAATTCCCCGCTTAGCGAAAGGACCAACAACAATGACAGGAAACATAGAAGCAGGATGTGCCTGCATCTTCCGAAAAAAAATCTAGCATGGGTGGCACTTCTTGACTCCCTCAACACAATCCTTCATCAACAAGAGCCAGAAGTAACCTACACGTAGAATCTCTTGGGTTGTTTCCAACCTAGAAAAATGATCGCCACATAATCCAGTGTGACAGTCGTTCAAAATGAGCTATGCTTCTTCATGAATAAAGCATCGGCGAAGAATGCAATCCACGCCTCTACGATACAAAGTGTCATCGAGTATAAGATAGTTTTGTGCATGATGTTGAATTCATCGACGCTCATCACGGGAAGCAGAAGCGAGGCACTTCAAAGTCTGGAGATAGACTAGTATATCTCCATACCAGGGGTCCAAAGATGCAATTAGAAAAATATCTCCCTTGATAGGTGATTGTTCAGGCGTGGTATCACTAGACTCAACCAAAAGTTCTGAAATGAGTTCGGCGAAGACCAATGACTTTTTGGATTTCACAGAAACAAAATCTAAGTCAAACTCCTGTAATATGACTATCCATCTACTAATATTTATGCCAATGACCCGTCGTGTTAACACATATTGGAAAGGGTTCACGATGACAATGATAGTGGCCTTGCGAAGCAAAATGTAGTGATGGAGTCGTTGGATGGCATGAACTGCTACCAAAGCAAGATTTTCAACATGAGAATAGTTGAGTTCCAGCACAACCACGCCTCAGCTAAGGTAATATATAGCATGCTCTTCGAGCAGGTCATCTTCTTGAACCAAGACCATGTTGATGGTCGACTCTGCAGCAACCAAATACAACAAGAAATCTCTGTTATAATCAGGAGGCTGAAGCAGAGGGGCAGACGTCAGGGCACGTTTCAATGCTTCAAAAGAGTGTTGATCTTTTTCATCCCAACATAATGGGTCCCCCTTTTTCAAGAGACGCATAAATCCTTTAGTGATCTCAGCGTAATTTGTGACAAAACACCAAAGAAAATTAGCTTTCCCCTGTAAGCTCTGAAGCTGGGGTACCGTGGGGAGGAAATTGAACTATTGCCTCAACCTGGAGAGAATTTACCATGATCCATGTTGTCGAAACAATAAAACCTAAGAGACGAACTAACATCACACATAAACTGCACTTGTTAGGATTCAAGCGAATCCAAGAGTAGCGACATCGTTCAAAGATTAGTCAAATATGGGTGGGATGATTATATCTCTTGCAAGAATGTGATGCTAGATCATCAAGGTACGCCTTGACTATGTGTCTAAGGTCGTGAAAATAAAATGACATGGCCAGCTAAAAGGTAACTCCAACATTCTTCAAGCCAAAAGGCATCTTATGATACGTGAATGTGCCCCAAGGACAAATAAAAGTTGTTTTATGTTGGTCCTCGGGTTTGATTTGAATCTGATTGTATACGGAGAAACCATCCATGAACAAAAAGACCTCGCAGCCAGCGCATTCATCGAAAATCTGATCGATGAACGAGGTGGGAAAATTGTCTTTCGAACAGGCCTTATTCAAATCACGGAAGTCCATACACACGCAAATTGTTCCTTGTTTCTTGTTAACCAAAACCAGGTTTGACACCCATTCCATCAACTGTACAGGGTAGATAAAACCGGCTCTGAGCAATTTTTCTACTTCTGCCTTAATTGTTGCCGCTTTTCGAGGATTTACCAGATGAAACTTCTATCGGACTGGCTTGGCATCAGGATAAGTCATAATTTCATGCTCAACAATTCGTGGGTCAATGCTTGGAATTTCCTCGCAAGACCAGGAAAAAACGTCGCGGAATTATTTGAATAAATCAGTGTAAGTTTGAATCTCTTCGGGGGACCAGTCTGCTCCGACAAAAACATTCTCCACAACGCGAGGGGTTTTGGAGATATCTATTGGAATCGTTGTAGCAATGATTTCCATGTTACCCTTGGCATAAACTCCATGCGTAGCCAAAGGATTGATAAGACAAGAATCATCTCCATTCACGGTCAAAACAAATTATCCCACCTCTATTCTCCTTAACTCAGAAAGGAAGTAATATCTATGATGTAGATCATCCCAAGGTATATCGAGACTAGCCAATGCCTCAAGAATCACCTTGTTAGAGGGAAAGACCAGTTCTAAAGGATCTTGACTAGAAAGAGAACCTTGAGCCCAAATAGGGTCGAGAATCGGATCTAGCTCTTGTGGGGGAGTCGGGTCGAGGTTGGCCGAAGTCTGTTGGAAAATGTTGTACGCAACCTCAGCCGTGGACAAGGGCATGGCCATGCCAGGATGCCCTGTCCCTTCTATCGAGGCCAATGGGGAAGGTAAATTCCATATATCGTTAAAGTAGCTCATTCGAAACAGCGACACTTGTAAATTCCATATATCGTTAAAGTAGCTCGTTCGAAACGAAGTAGTTCTGGGCGGCCCTCGCATTTGGATTATGAGAATCCCTCTTAAATGCACCTTTAGGGATGTGAGTCATTTTTTCACCCATCGCCTTCTCGATATAGAGAGGAGTCGGTGGTTTTGTGGCTTATTTTCCCTTTTCAGCAGATTTCAACATCATGTAATATCGGGCCCTGGTCGCAATATTAGCTTTGTCATTCATCATGTAAATATTCGTGGTCGGGTTGTTATTGATAGGCGTGGGGGGTCCCTGACTGCCCCCTGCCACACTCGAGGATGCCAAATCCTCAGCCATGTTTTTCCCTTGTGTAAAAGGGTTCGTCAGCACAACATTTTTTTGCTACGCCAATAGCTTTAGAGCTTCTACAAGCCAAGGGCACAGATGAGTCGGGTGGTCTTCAGTGAAAATATTACACGGATACTTCGACTTCTTCTTCTCCATTTTTCCCCTGCCAACATTATTGGTAGCCTTTTTATCCCCTTTACCCTTCTTATTACGTTGTTTCTTCTTTCCCTCGGGTTGTTGGTTAGCCTTAGGGTTTGTTGACTGCATAATGTGTATGTTTGACGTCTGGGTAGGGGGAACAGCCGAACTAGAAGTATGGTTGGCCACAGTATGTTGTATCGACAATTGTTGCAACTGATTCGACAACAGGTCTGTGGACTTTCTTTGTGTTGAACTCACAATACCGTCGGCATGGGTCCAGAATTTTTCTTGGCCTTATCGAGAATAGACCGTGGTGCATCTGGAAAAATATCGTAGAGCATGTTGGACTAAGAGTAGATCAGTTCAAGCTATTGCGCTCTCATAATCGCCTCCTTTTCTGAAAACACTCTGGAAGTCGCTACGTCCTTGGATACATACGGAACCAAAGACTTCATGAACCACTCAAGAAAGAAAGCAGGAGAGACTTGGACCTTCATTAAGCTCTTTCGACGCCTCCATTCTCGGATATGATCAGAGATGTGGTCGGCCTTGGTTTTCTCAAAGTTGGCCAACAAATCGATGTCGGCATCGTATCTCACAGGTAACTGGAAATGGTTCAAGAAAACCATTTCCAAGTCATTGAAGTAATATTACCTCGAGTAGTCGAGCTCAATATACCATTTTATGGCACCCCCTATAAGAGTGCATTGAAAAATGCGCAATTGGACGGAGTTGCACCTCAGTGAGTTTGACGAGCACCATAAATGAAAATTTGTCACATGATCACCTAGATCCTCGCCAGGCTTGCCTTCAAATCTCAGAATATATGAAGGCAAATTATTCGGCATGGGGGTGCAATGCGGATCGTGACAAATCAGGTCGTTCAGTAATATCGACAAGTCTGGAAGATGTAGTGTTTCTAGAAATGGTAGTTTCGGTTGTGAACTATTTATAGGAAAAGAGGGTTCGGGGTTTGACTAGCACCAAGTTGCGAGGAAAATTTGGACCGTTGTCTAGGGTTTTGGTAAAAACCATGGCCTTGATCAGCATAGGGAAACTGCGTCTGTTGGGGTATCATCGGCTAACTCACGTAATTGGATGACATAGCTTGTGCGGGGATTGCTCCATGCATTATGTTCCAAGGACCTTGAAAGGGGAGGCCTCCACCCGATCTGACGAGCATGGGTACAGAGCCATGCCCTGGTTCCATTAAGTATGGAAGGAGTTGCCCTTGACCGACATCCCCTGCGAGGGAACTAATCCCTGCTAAGGATTACGAAGACCCTGTGTGGAGAAAACTCCAATCGTCGCTCCCTGTGAAGGAATAGTACCCTGCACCAGGTTCTATTAACCAAAATTGGGTTTGCCCCCAACCGACACAGGAGCCAAAGAAAAATCATTGTTCCCAAACGCGTCGAACAAAGAGAATGGCATAGATCCCACCGGCGTTGTATAATATGAAGGTCCTAAACTTCCTCCATGAAACAAGCTATAATTAGTGTTTCGCCCGATTGGTTGTTGAAAAGCACCATCGAGTGAAGGGGACAGAGGAGGTATATGACCCCCACCGTAATGGATAGCATTAAAAGGGACAGAAGCGCCTATGGTTGACCCTTGCACATGAGCGTTTGAGCTCCATGCCCCAGGACCCATGGTCTGTAAGGTAGAGTAAGTAAGAACCAAGTTTGAATGAAAGTCGGACATCACATATGAGAAGGGAGGGCCCATCGCACTCTGAGTAAACGGAGCAGTGGTCGAAGCTGATAATGGTATCGAACCACTACCCGAAATTGAGGGAGTCGATACCACTGTGGTCCTGATTCGTGAGGGTGGGAGAGGAGGTAGGATGCCCCCTACGGTAGTAGCCGTAATGGGAGTATGAGGACTCACAGACGAAGTAGCAGCATTCGCTTCCATTGTCACTTGTAGGACTAGATGGTGCTCAGAAGGTGTCACCTCAAGGGGGATAATATGAATCAAGATTAGTGTCGACAAGTCAGTAATCGGAGCGTTAGTTGTCCTGAGAGCCTCTGCCTCAAGGTCAGAAATGGTAGGTTCCTCCAAGGTTGAATAGTCTCCTCACAAAGAAGGCTCGGGAACAGTTTTATGCATCCTAGTTGCTTCGAACTACCCTTCTTGGTCAAGTCTTCATCGTAACGGTGGCAGAGGTGGCTCTAATGTAACCAACGACAGGCCCTGAAGCCTTCGCGACGAGCGGAGCTGTTGATCTTCTACTTTGTGAAATGATCAACCGACATAGTAAGGGTTAACTACCATTTGAACATCAAGCACACACTAAAATGTTTTCTGAAGACAAATCAAGCAGTCGATTATATAGTAGGAAGGACAGTTACGCCAATCGACACTAGAAAAACTAACTGATGCAAGTGAAACTCGAAAACAGAAGCACCCTCCGGGTATACTCTGTGAAGCGTGATCTGACATCTGCCCCAGGTACCGTTGTATACCCTCACAATCACCCGTTTAAGTCCCTAGAATATGGGAAACTAGGTTTCCAGCTCACAGTCAGTCACCAGGTGAGTACAATCGACATTCGGGCAGATCGTAATGAGCAGGATAACAAGTCTGAAGCCTATCAAGGGTATCAAAATAAAATGTTATGGAATAGAACAGAGGATATTGAACAGATTTTAGGTCCACGAAGCTCCGTAGGCAAATGCAGTTGGTATTATTCTCGAGAAAGACCCCAAATGCAATATATGATCCCCACTACGTTCAGTCTGACTTTGGAGGGGTTGTCTCCGCTGCCTTTCCTCACGCGACCTCATGTTTATCCCATGTGTTAGAGGGGGGTCCCAGCTAACTTTTACGACACTGGACTTAAGCACTCCCTAACTCAGCCTCCAATGCTTGATTTAAGTGGCCCTGAAGAGTTTCCTCTCCAAACCTAATTCAAGGCCCTAAAACCCTAAACTAGTTTGTGAACCTTATAAACAGAAAAGTCTAGTGTATTTTAGATTAAGCGTTCTTTTTAAAGGCTTGATTTACTCACAAGGTATGGTAGTGAAAATAATGGTGTTATAAAGAGACGAAAAGGAGGAGAAAATTAAAGCACTTGAAAGCAAAATTACTTCGAATTTAAAAGCAAAGCTTGTAACTAACTCTTTGTAAACTCAACTTTTTTTAACTAACATTTCAAGATCTTGTAAGGAAAACCTAAAACTTACTTTCACTTGACTACAAGCTACTTATGTTTCAAGAAATCAAGAATAACTTGACAATAAAGACTCTTTTTCCTTTTTGAAAATAACAACTTTAACTACTTTTCCAAACTAAAAATGCAAGAAAATGAAACTTTCTTTTTTTTGAAACCACTTTAAAAAACATTGAAGTAGTTTTTTTTCTTTTTCAAAGCAGTTTAAAAGGATAAAAAGAAAACAGAAACAAGACTGGAAAAGACCTTCATCCCACTATGGATCGCAGGGATTCAACCAAGAAACCAAACAGGGTAGATCTAAGACTCAATAGCTTGCTTAAAACATTTTTAGGGTAAACAAAAGAAGACTAAGGAAACAAGTAAATTGGAACCTATACCCATGTTATGGCCACAAACAGAGACTCTGGACTGATCCAATAAATCCCTAAGAAGTGTGAACTTCAATCAGGAAAGAGGCAAACTCCCTCTTTTTTTCAAAAAAAAATCATGAAACAGAGACGCGGGTTGTTGCATCAGTAGCCTACGTATGTATGTGGGTTGTTTACTGTGCAGAGTGTGTATGTACGTGGGCTGACCCAAGACAAGGCACGTACACCTCTGTGTATTTTCAAAAATGAAAAATGCCAAGGAGTCTTACAGGGCATGGACAACTGGTATGCACCCTAGAGGTGACCAGCATCCCTTGACAGACTCAACAAACTTGAAAGAAACTTGAAAGGAAAACAAACCAGTCAATCAACCCAAAATCTCCTCAAAAACCCTAGAGGCATTCCCCAATATAGTCGTCAGTTCTGCTAGCGGGAAAACCCCCCCTTTAACTACACCAAGGTTTAATATGTAGACAGAACAAATGACTGTCTAAAAGTTAATCTATTCTCTATTCTACCCCAGACATACCAAAACAAACAAAAATAAAGCAATAAGAGAAGAGATCAGGTAACTATACCTTTGGTCCCATGTTTGCTGATGATATCCTCAAGCTTGGTAGTTCCAATGATTGCACGTCTCCTCCCAAGGCTGACTTGCATCCAAAGATAGAAAACAAGGACTACAAGCATGCTATTATATTCATGAGTTAGGGTTAGATATCAAATTCTAAGTATAAATCAATGAAAATACACAAAACATCATCATTTAGGACAGGAAAATGTGATTCTTTTATTCATCATACAAAGACTGAAACTTACAATCTGTGTCGGCCACCATTCCGTGAACTTGGTCCGGTCTCCTCTTTACCATGCTCCAAGTGCACCTTGAATAGACCTCTTCTCTCAATCTTCTGATCACCTCAAGGAAGGGAATGGATTGAATGCAGGAAGAAGGGGTTGATGAGGGAATGCTTAGGAAATATCTCACAAAAGGTAGCAAAATCTTGGGAAAGGAGGGGAAGTGAAATTGGGCAGATTTTCATTGTTCTTATGCTTTGATGTGAAATGAGACCCCAACACCTCCTTTTATATGACAAAAGGATGGTTCTTCGGTTGGGTGATGGGCCATAGTAGGTGAATTGGTTGGGAAACCTCCAATAGCCCGTGAATTTCAACGAATTCCTTGCAAATTTTTAATTTTTGCAACTTTTGCAAGTATACGTGGGATGTTTAGTGTGCAGCAAGCGTATGTACGTGGGATATAGTGGTGCAGCAAGCGTATGTACATGGGTTGTAATGGTGCAGGGCACGTACGTCTTCTAAAAAATGGTTTTTTAAGAAGAGCTTCTCAGCAATGCTTTGGCAAAATATGCAAGTAAGAGGGCCAAGGCCATGTATGCATGAGTAGGGAATTTTAGGGCTATAACAATGATGGTAAGTGATTGCAAGTATTTCATAAGAATAACCACAAAAACAAGCCAAATGTTGCCACAAAATCACGTGTTGCAAAAGCAACTACGAATTTAAGCTCTAATTCAAATAAGCCCAAAAGTCATATTGTTGACAAAGTAGTAGTTCAGTCTACCCCAACATCTTCCTCTATGCTTAACCTCTTAAACATTGTTACAAAATTGATTACAACGCCACAAAATAACAACAATGATCTAAATTTTGACCCAAAAAAAACATAAACTGATTAAAATCATTATGCTTTGGAGAGAGGAGGAATTTATGATATATTTTTTTTAAATTAACCATTTTTTACCTACAAAATTTGTGAAAAAATTATAAATTGTCAAAAAAATACATTTGTAAAACAAAATAACGATATGTAAAGACAATAATATTTTATATTTTTGATATTATTTGTTTTATGAATATTATATATAAAACATTGTTCAGTTTGGAGATACGGGCTTATGGGAATGGCTTTTCTCTTGGTCATGGTTTCCTATGTTATGGACGCTATAGGTTCAAGAGCTCTAGGAGGAAGGTACAAGGAGAGGCAGCTCTTCTCTTGGCCATGGTATGAAGGATGAAAAATGAAATCCTAGCGCACATGGTTTTTTTTCTCGCAACACAATTGTTGAAATGGACCTTGTAGATTACTTGGAGTACCCCTACAAGGGAGTCCAGATTTGGTAAACTATCACACCACCTCTCTCCTCACCAATGATCAAATTTGAACTCGTCCTGGCCGTTCTAAAGGGTTCTAGCTCATCAGAGAAGAAGGGTTTGTCTAAATTTTCCCTTCAAAAAAAAATTAAGAATTAAATTTTACACATCCATTGGGAAGTGCAGAATTAATTAGAATGTTTCAAAAGAAGGGAAACCTTTCAAATAGCCTGTCACAATTAATTTTATGATCCACCAGAAAATATACCAAATCTTGGATTTAACATCTATATTTAAGGATACGAAGTCCAAACAATTTCAAATGTGATCTGGAGTTAGACCTCGCGTTGAAATATATGTTATAATTACACCCCACCTTGAGATTGTCTTACCTCCAGACCTTCCTATTCTTCATGTGTCATCTGGTATCGTCGTGCCACTTTTAATTTGGTGTTAAATGAGAATTTTGGCACATGAATCCTTACACAATCTCCATTGTTCATATGGATCCTATAATTGAGCTCAACTTTTTCAAGCTCATCATTTCATCCTAGCTCACTCTCATCCTCTCATTTGATTTTACACAGTTGCTCCTCGAAGATCCAGTTCTTAGCTAGTTGTGAATCCATATATTCCCTTCTCGTTTATTCTTAACCAATTTATCTCATATAAATTTAACCTCTGGTTTGGTTCCAAGTATTGTCGACAATTGTACAATGTTGCGGTAAATATTTTGTAGGTGTAGAGAGTTTCGAAGGAGCACACATAGATTTCCTTCTCTAGAATTCGAAGGTAATAATACACCTATGTTGATTTTCTGAGTAGTGTCAGTTATTGAGCTCGCAAAAAAAATTGTGTTGATTTCAAAGGAAATAGTTTTGTCTTCTCCCTAGCCTTTGAATTTGACCTCTTCGTGCCATGGAAATAGTACCCAAGTTGTGTTTTACTTTCAACAAATTGGTGTGGTCATTGAAGTCTTGGAAATCTTAGGTTTTAATCTTTCATTTTTGGCTTCGTGGTTTTAGTTTGAGCATTACCTAATTTATCCTCTAGAATATTTGTCATGGATGTTCATTTCAAAGTTGTTTGGGTCGGTTATTTTCATTGTTTTTGGGAGGGAGTTACCTATGTTACCATTCTAGATGTTCGCAACCATTATTATCCATGGATCTTGCTTGCAATTATTTACAGGTATTCTTGGGCATCCCATGGCTTTACATGCAATTCATTCTAGTCCCACATATTCTAGTCCCACATATTGATTATTCTATTCCCACATATTCTAGTCCCACATATGGGAATGTTTTTGTTTTGATTATTCTAGTCCCACATATTGATCTTCAGCATACACCCTTACGTTTGGCTTGGTATGGGTCTTTATCAACAATAACGCAACATGGGTATCATTTTTTTTTTCCTTTTCCTTCCAATCCAAAACATGTTTTGACCTCCTATTGGCATGTTGGTTTCAACCTTATAGGTNTTCAGCATACACCCTTACGTTTGGCTTGGTATGGGTCTTTATCAACAATAACGCAACATGGGTATCATTTTTTTTTTCCTTTTCCTTCCAATCCAAAACATGTTTTGACCTCCTATTGGCATGTTGGTTTCAACCTTATAGGTATTGTGTGGCACCTGCATCATTCACTTTATAGTTATTGTTTTGGGTTTTTTTTTTTGTTGCTTGGCATGCCTCTGGTTTGTCTATTTAAGACCTGACCCATACGCTTTGAGTTATCATCATTTTTTAGGAGTCATGTTCTATACTCTTGAAAATGTGTTTGATTCCTTGCAAATACAAATGGTGATACACCATTTTATTCCTCACTTTAGCCTACACTGAAACCTCTTCTCATTCCTAGCTTTGCCATGGATCATGGCATGTTTCATTCACATACATCACTAGATATGAATTCTTGTTGGTTTATTTTATTTTGAGTGGAATGCATTGAACCATTCATGTTTGGTTATCACTTAACACAATCTTGCATTCTATTTGTGTATGGTATATAGAGCTTGTTTTCCTTCGACCTTTCTCAATATCCAGACCTCCTACCTATCTTATTAGACCTACATTTATTTTGGAATACACTTGCTTGTTTGGACATGTGCATAAAATTTTGGATACGATAATCCAGCTTCTTTACAAGAATTTGAACGTGCATTTGTCTTCTAATTTGCATAAGAATATCATATATCCTACATTTTGGTTATATATGAGTTGTGGGTTTCAAAATGTTGTTTTAATTAATCAAGCTATGAATTGATTATACCATTTTCATTATGAGTGAGCTTTGAGGAATTATTTTAATACTTTTGAAGTATATTAGCTCCATGTTTGACATGAACAATAAGGCTTATATTGCAATGATGATAGATCGAGACTTTCATTGGAGACATTGGATATCTTAATGTTTCTCTCTCTTAGTGCACCTCATGCTCTAAATGAGGTAGATTGGAATGTTATTTATGACGTATGGAAACAAATGAAAGCTAGAAATCCTCTTCCACTAGGCAAATAGATTTATGTTTTCAATGATGTATGCTCTAATACTTTCGAAGAATATCAAATGAATGGACGAATAATATGTTTGTTTATTATATTTTATTAAAATGTGTTCATTTATGTAAAATAACAATAATTTTGTGGATATTAGGAATTTAAAAGAAAAATTTTATTTTTTATAAAGTTTTATTAAAATTTTATAACTTTTTATGTAACCATTCTTTAAATTTTTAAGATTGTAAATATTTGAATGGAAATATATTTTTTTTGCATTTTTTTAATGATGGGTTCACTTAATGTACACTTGTCAATTGAAGTACAATTATTTTTTTAACTTTTCATCCTTGAAGGGTTCAATGATTATATTCCCTTCCAACCGAAATTAAGACCAACCCTTCAAATTTGATCATTGCTCCTCACTGTCTTCTACCACAAGGGACGAATTATTTCCTGAGTTGGGACTTGATAGTGACTCGGGTCGTACTTGGGAGGAGAAAAACAATTTGTCTGACATTGGATCTAGTACAAATTATCTCATCAGAAACCCATCCACCTTTGGATCTTGTCATCATACTCTGAATCATGTTGGCAATGTTGTCGCCCACTACTTGAAGGAATAAAAGGATTATATTGGGTTGAATATGTCATTTTATTCACCCTCCATTAACCAGAAATTAGCCACATATGATATAATACCATTGCATGAATGTTAAGCTTAGTCTGTTGAGTTTCCTTCCTCTTCAAACGGGTTCATAAGCAGTTTTCTCACTCTCACTATGTTTAGTGGCGACAATTCTCCATGTCAACCTTCATCAATAAAGCCTCCAACGGCTCCATATGGTAAGGAATCTTTGAGAAAAAACAAGAAGTGCATCAAAAGGAAGTTGGTGGAGCTCAATCTAGTTCTTGGGGAAGACATAAGACTAAATTAAATTCAATCCATGGAGGAAACTACTATCGTTGGGCATTTTTCTAGCAAAAGGATTTCTATGGATGTTATGTGGAAGTGGACTGAAAATAACTTCCAATAAGTCCACAATTACTCCCCTTGTTGTATTCTTTTTTCTAGGGGATGGATGGCTTGGGTTACAACTTCAGCTGAAGATGCGTAGAAGATATTACAAACTATATGGTTCTCGGAATCCCAAGCACTATTCACTAAGAAATGGAGACTGGACTTCAACGCTTGGGTGAAGATATTGGAGGTAACCCTTGTTTGGGTATGTATTCCTGGTATTCCCTTGATTTTTTGGTCTCTGGATGTCTTTAGGGAAATTGGAAATACATTAGATTTTTCTACGAGGTAAATACTTCCTACATATATTCAGGGTACATGGGCATGGGTCATGTCCTGGTCGAACTAAATCTCATGAAATTCCTAGCCAACGTTATTTTCATCAATCAAGGGGCTCATGTCTTCATGCAACCACTGGATTATGAAGGAATTCCCTTTAGGTGCGACAAATTTCATATCTATGGACATATGGGGAAGGATTGCATGTTGTCTAATAAAAGGCATAGAAGGGATAAAAAGGAGGTGCAGAAGCAGGATGCTCAGACTTATCCCAGATACCTCTCTTCCATTGTGGTGTCACCCTCATCCACTTCTCTGGACCCAGAGCACTCAAGAGAGACAAGAGCTCCAATACTAGAAAATATCTTAGGGGTCGATACATAAGCACAAATTTCAGAGAATCCCTTGGGAGATAACACAAGCTCGGCTACAGTGACTCTACAACTAGGTATGTATGAACAAGTTCCCCCCCTTAGTCTTTTCCCTCATTATATTCTAAATATGTTATTGAGAGAACCTTCTCTGCAACATTAGATCACACAAAACTAAACATTGACTTTCTCTCTAATTTCTCAAGTCTTTCTGAACCTTTCCCTCTTCCCCTCTTACCTATCCCTCATCTAGCCATGTCTTCTCATGCCCTACCTCCCCAAGAATATTATTCTTCCCGTCCTCCTAACAATCCCTCTAGGGTTGGGCTACCTCCAGTCCTCCTAACAATCCCTCTAGGGTTGGGCTACCTCCAAAACCTTCTCGTTCTTCTTACAATATTCATTCTAAGGCTATACCCCCCCCCCCTCCTCGTCGATTTGGACTTTGTTGGTGATCTTCAGCCAGATTTTGATGCTACATGCAGGTTTGGTCTTCTTGAGGACCCTATGCCCAAATCCTATCATAAAGGTTGAAAATATTTTCTATCTCGAGCACAAAAGAAGGAAAATGCATAGATCAAAGCAGGAAATCAAAAATCTATATTTGGGGCCCTTATAGCATCCACCCTTTCGAAATATCCCAAATGAAGATCATCTCCTTAAATTGTAAGGGTTTAGCTAATCCCACAAAAATATTGGCCCTAAAATGCCTGGTGGGATCCCACAATCCACAGGTACTATTTACAGGAGACAATGCAAGAAGGGTAAAGATCCTCTTTTCTAATGTCGACCTCTCTTCCAAACTAGGAATTTTTATCCATTGATGCATTGGGGTGATCAAGAGGCCTCATCTTTGGGTGGAGAAAGAGGGAATTAAATCTTCTCTTTGCGTGGTCAATCAGAAATGGTTTAGCCCTAGAGATATACTCTGGTGAACTGAATATAAACCTGTTGTGCCTCAATATGTATGGTCCTTATACTTTATGGAAATATTTATGGGATTTATCATTCAATTCACCCACATTACATGTAACAAATATCATCCTTGGGGGGGATCTAAATTTTTCACTAGGAATCTCTGAAATATGGGGTATTGTTTCATGTCCTGACCTCGTATCATATGTTTAATTGGATCACCTTAAAAGGGTTGGAATCATGGATATCTAGTCGTTGAAGCTTCTTCCTAGTTGGAGGAATAATGGGACTAGGAAGGCTAGAATAGCAAAGCACTTGGACAAAAATTTTATCTTTGAGACTCTATTGGAGATTATTCCCTGAATGTGACAATGGGTCTTGGTGGGAGGGGACTCTGATCATTGTCCCATAATTAAGGAGTTATAATCCTCCCACCACAAGCCAGTTATCCCTTTCAAGATGAATCCTTACTGGCTAGAATACCCCTCCTTTCTCAAAGCCATAAAGGAATTGTGGCTACCATACAATCCAAGGGAGAGGGATCCCCCCCCAACTTAAATTTTAAGAGGATATTAAAATATCTAAAGTTGTGGCCATATCTTGGGAAAATATGAAGAAATAAATGGATTCCAAATAGTTGAAAGAAATAGAAATCCATATTAAAATATACTATGAGCAGGGAGGAGATAGGTCAATCACTAATGTGCATAGAAATCATTTGAAAACGCTGGAAGATAGGAGAATAAACTTTCTTTTGGATAAAGAGAAGGAATGGAGGATAAAAAGTTGAGCCCTTTGGTTGCAAGCAGAGGATGATAATACTAAATTTTTTCATCAATTTGTGAACCATTGAAAAGCAATCAACACCATATGGGAAATAAATAGAGTGTATGGTTCGTCAGCAATATCATTTCTGAATATTGTAGTGGAAGGTATGAATCATTTAAAATCCTTATACAGGGAAGACTCGAGGGAAATTATTGATCAAATCCTTCAGTTGGTCTCTGATCTCTTTCCCAAGTTTGTTGATGAGGAAAGGAACAATCAACTCATAGCAGAGGTCACTAAGGAGGAATTATAAGGAGTTCTTTATAGTTTTCAAAATAGGAAAAGTCTTGGCCTTGACAAGTTCCTTGTTGAATTTTTCATTGTTCGCTTTGAGTTCTTGGGGGATGATATACTTTGAGTCATTGAAAACTCTCGTACATCAAGATGAAAAATATCCCCTTTCAACTCCACCTTCATAGATTTGATTTTGAAGATATATAACTCTTCTTCCTTTGATTAATTCAGGACAATTTCTATCTATAATGCCATATAAAAATTTATATAAAAAATAATAGCCCTTTGCCTTATGGATATCTTATCAGATAATACTTCTTTTGAGAAATTTGGTTTTTTGAGAGGGGGACAAATTCATGAAGCTATAGGGATAGCTCAAGAAGGTTTTCACTCAATCCATGTGAGGCATCAGAAAGCAGTGGTTTTCAAGGTGGAACTTTCAAAGGCTTTAGATAAAATTAGTTGAATTTATATCATATTGCTCCTTCTTCATTCAGGCTTATGTCATTCCTTTTTTACCTAGATACTAAACTACATCAACACCACTTCCTTTGCATTGTTAATAATGGAGCAGCCTCACCTTTCTTTCATGCAAGACAAGGGTTGAAATAGGGATGTCCTTTGTCCCCTCTACTTTTCCTCTTGTTTGCAAAAAATCCTAATAGAGTCACCCATGATGCATCAAACAAGAATTATTTTAAAGGAATCACTATTGGAAATAATTGTGTGATATCACACCTCCTATTTGTAGATGATATGCTAATATGTTGTGAAGGAAATATGAGATTCCTAGGGCAACTAGAGGCCCTTCTTCAAACATTTTTCTCAGCTACAAGAATGATTATAAATAGTACTAAATCTTCCTTATATACTGGTATTTTATGAAGGAGATCATGTAGACATCAATAATATACTAGCTCTTCAATAAGAGGAAATTGTAAATGATTTCAAATACTTAGGTTTCATACCAAATCCCAATAACTATTTGAAAACAGATTGGTCTTGGCTGTTGAAAAAAATAGAAAAACAATTTAACATATGGTCTAATCGGTTGTTATCCCGGGCAGGAAGATTGGTCTAGGTTAAATCAGTAATTGAGGCTATCCTGGTATATTGGTCAACACTTGCTTGGATTCCAAAGGGCATCTTGGGAAAAATCATACGTCTCTCCCTTTGTTTCCTTTGGGATGGCAGGGAGGATCAAAGGCCTTTTGTTCTGGCCTCTTGGGAATCAATTGCAATCCCAAAAGCATGGGGAGGATGGGGTTGAAGGACATTTATAATTTTTCAAAGGCCCTAGCTGCTAAAAGCGCTTGGAGACTTACTTAAGATGATGATCTATGGGAAAAAGTTATGCACTCTAAATATATCAGTCCATCCCCTTTGATGGACTGGATTAGAAGTCCTTAAAAATATTTTCAGAATGACTCCATTTTCTAGAAAGAAACTATACAGGCATTTCCCCTTATCTCATGGGGTCTCCACTGAAAAATCGGGGATAGTTCTCAAATTCTAATTGGGAAGGACCCTTTGATAGGCAATGCACATAATCATATTTTTCCTGAACTGTTGATTCATAATTTGAACAGAGAGGGTTTTAGATATTTAAATCAAGTCTCCCATGGGGATATACTTTCTAAAATCCAAAGATGGGATATTATTCTGGAGTTGCATCTAGAAGGCGATCATGCATTGGTTTGGGATGCATACACCCGCTCTCTTCTCCTATCATGTGTTGCAATCACTGATCAACCTGATATATCATGTGTTGCAATCCCTGATCAACCTGATAAACTAATCTGGGCTCACAAACCTACAGGAAAATATTCCCCAAAGGTTGGATATATTTGTATATCCCTAGAAAATCAGAAACATTCTCTACCATGGTGGGTGTGGGGAATTATGGAAATTAAAATGTCCAACTGTGGCAAAGTTTTTTATGTGACTCCTTCTAAAAAACAAAGCTCCAACATGGGACAATTTACCAAAGAAAACTTTCCAAGGCCCTGGTAGATGCCCACTTTGTCTCCAAGCAACAGAAACAATATCCCATCTATTCACTCAGTTTCCATTCACACGAGCAGTTTGGACTGAGATACGTCGCATACATGGCCAAAATTATTCCTGGGAAAACATCTCCATTGAGAAAAGTCTCAAAAACTGGTTCTCCTCGGATTATCAAAAGCATCACAAATCCCTGCCTTTAGTTGTTTCCTGGGGGATTTGGTTGGACAAGAACCAAGCCATTTTTTAAGGAAGAATACCATCCTCCTTCAAGATAGCAATTTAGAGTTTGGTTGTTATAAAAGGGGCCCAACAAAATTTTGATACTCATTCAAAGCAAAAACAATTGGAAAGTCAAATTCAAATTGACCATCCCTTAGCCTTCTTTCCTGGGCCGCACAAGGAAACCCTCTCAGAGGAGGGGTAGGGAGCACCCTTTTCCTACATAATACTCGCAAAATTTCATTCTCAGCTAGTATTCGACCATCTACAAACAATTATGCTGAATTAATGGCATTAAAGCTCCTTCTACATTTATGTCATGAACAATAAATTTCACAACTACATGTATATGCTCAAAATTGGTGATAAATTCGATGACAGGGGAGTACAGGCTTCAAAATTATTCTTTTCAACCTCTCTTTCAGAACATGCAATAGCTTTCTTCCAGGTTCACTAATATAACATATGATCACATTTACTAAAACAGTAACCAAAAAGTAGATGATTGATCCAATGTTGGACTGGTATTGGACCCCGACTGCTGTAAAATTACAACAAAAAATGAAGGAAGCCATGAAGAATATATTCATGAAAATTGGGTCCTACTAGGCCCACCTCAACATACATGATCGAGATTAAATTGCTATGTATAATATGCTTACTATATCAGATCATATATGTCTTTTTTTGGGGAGTTTATAGCCATATTACCTCCTCTCCAATCTATTTGGGATAAAAATCCCTAAGTCTTCTCCTCTTATACCTTTAAAAATGTTAGGAGGGTCTCAAGCTGGTGAGGTGTCCTCATCTAAAAAAATTGTGAATTCAACCAGGGAACAAGGGGACCTAGGAGCTCATTGCAAAGCTCAATCTTTAGAGTTAACAAAATACAACCTTATATTGAGAGCTAGAGGTTTTTCAGTTTTTCTAGGTGAGGTAGAGGGGGCTTGGGATTTTTAGAAGAAAATTTGTCAAAAGCTTCCAATACAAGAATAAAATCCTATATTTATCTAGCACAAAAACAAGCAAATTATGAAGACAAAAGTGGAAAATAATGTCATTGTTCGTGGCCCTTAGAGAAAATTCCTTTGAGGATATTTCAAAATGATTTTTTTGGCCCTGGACTATCAAGGGTTGGCCAATTCCTCAAAAAAATTGGCCTTAAAAATATTAATAGATGTAAATAATCCATTTATCATATTTTTATAATAATTAATGATGGATGTGGATAAATTTGTACGAGAACTTTCAAAACATTTTGGGAATTGAGAATTTAGTTATATTGATGAAATAGGGATATTTGGGGGGACATTACAAGGTGGAAAAAGGGGTTTTATAATTGTACTAATTCATGGGCTTTCTCATTAGGTCTAGGGACTACACTATTCTCTCTAGACCTAGGAAAATAAATCACCCTTTTCAATATTTATGTGCCCTATATGGAAAGAATGGGATAAGGTATTCAGTAGTGAATGATTGCAAAAAAATTTGGTTGTGGTTGGAGGGGACCTAAAATTCACTATGGTGGCATCGGAGGTATGGGGACCAACTTCCCAAGTTGACTATTGTTGACTTATTTCATGTTTCCCCTTCCTTTACTTCAATGTCATACATACGACCCTTTCTCCACCCATTCTTCCTTTGTTTATACTTGGGAACAAAATTTCACAACATTTAGCTATTTTATTGATTTGAGAGGGATTCCCTATCCCAAGCAAAGATTCCCTTTTCTATAACAATTTCCCCGCACTCCGCACAAAACATTTTCTTGCACAACCCGACACTTAGTTTTATTTCAAAATTCCCTTTGTGTAAAAGATTCGTTATCACTCTTATCTCCACACAACCTATCTCTACACAACACCCCTTTATGCACAATATATTCTCCTGCACATGTTATATCCCACACAACTCTTGTGTGAAGCACCTTTCATATCTCGTTCTCTGCACTCACCATACTTTCACACCTCCACACTTATGCACACATTTTACTTCCACACTTCTGCACACCTTTTACTATCACACTTCTGAGATTCCGCACAATATAGGCTATAGGGATTTATATGTTTACTAAATGTAATTCACACACTTGGCTTTTAAAACAAGCTCGGATGTTGTAATTCAAAAGTGATCCTATCACATATATCAAAGTGCATTGAAAGAATAAGGAATATGGCAACTAGAAGAAGGAAAGAGTCTTTTGTGGAGATACTACAAAATCTCTCTCCCACCAAGAAAAATGTTTCCATTGGTCTGTGGCATATCAATGGTATCATAGCAGCTCTTGAACAGAAGAAAAAAAAATATGGACTACAGGCTTGGAAAATGTTGGTTGTATTCCTGAATTTTTTTACTTCAGGGAGCTAGTTTCCTAGTGTGCACTTCGATTAGATACAAAAATTAGAATAATTAAAGTATCGCTTGGGGGGGAGAACATGTTATATTAACTCCAAATATTTATAAAAGAATTCTTTGACTTCCTTCTTCCAATAAAAGTCTTCAACTTCCAGAAGTTGATTCTTTCATGGATTCTCATGGTGGTAAAGCTAATTTGTTAAAGGATTTTATGGTTCCATCCGCAAAAATGTCATCTGACCTCTCAACCATCAGCATATATCTGTTGGAAGATAAATATCATGGTTTTTCATGGTTTTTCACATTCTTAATGGGAAGAGATTACACTTCTCACATTCTTGGGAAGGACTACATGTTGTCCAATAAAATACATAGATAGGCTAAAAAGGAGGTGCAGAAACAGGATGCTCAAACTTCTCCCAGGTCCATCTCTTCCATTTTGGTGTCACCCTCATCCTCTTCTTCGAACCCAGATCAGTCGAGAGAGACGAGAGCTCCAATACTAGTAAATATCCTAGGGGTCGGTATAAAAGCAAAAATTTTAGAGAAGCCCTTGGGAGACGACATAGACTCGGCTACAACAACTCTTCTCCTAGGTATGTATTCCAATGTTCCCCCTTAGTCTTTTCCCTCGTTATATTATAAATATCATCTTGAAGGAACAGTCTCTACAACATTAGATCACACAAAACCAAATATTGACTTTCTCTCTAAGTTCTTGGATCTCTCTAGACCTTTCTCTTATTCCCTCTTACATGTCCCCCATCCAAACCTGTCTTCTCACCCTCTGCCTCCCTGAGAAGATTATTCTTCTCATCCTCCTGACAATCCCTCTGAGGTTTGTCTACCTCCAAAACCTTCTCTCTCTTATTAAAATTTTCATTCTAAGGCTATACCCCCTCCCCCTCATCGATTCAGACTTCATTGGTGATATTTAGCTAGATTTTGATGTTGCATACAAGATTGGTCTTCTTTAGGACCCTATGCCCAAGTCCTAGCATAGAGGTTACAAATATTTTCTATCTCAGGAAGAGAAGCAATAAAATGAAAATATCAAAGTAGGAAAGCAAAAATCTATATTTGTGGCCCTTAGAGCATCCACCCTTTCGAAATATCCCAAATGAAGATCCTCTCCTTAAATTTCACGAGGTTAGCCAATCCCACAAACAAATTGGCATTAAAATTCCTAGTGGAATCCCACAATCCACAGGTAATATATTTAAAGGAGACAATGCTAGAAGGGGAAAGAACCTCTCTTTTAATGTTGACCTCTTTTCCAAACTGGGAATTTTTATCCATTGATGCATTGGGATGATCAAAGGACTTCATATATGGGTGGAGAAAGGGAGAATTAAATCTTCTCTCGATGTGGTCAATCAGAAATGGTTTAGCCCTAGAGATATACTCCAGTGAACTGAATATGAACATATTGTGCCTCAATATGCATGGTCCTTATACTAAATGCAAATATTTCTAGGAATTCGCATTCAATTCACCCACATTACATGCAACAAATCTCATCCTTGGGGGGGGGATCTTGATTTTACACTATGAATCTTTGAAATATGGTGTATTGTTGCTCGTCCTGACCCCCTCTCAGATGTTTTATTTGATTGCCTTGAAAGGGTTGGACTCTTGGACATCTATTTGTTGAAGCTTCTTCCTACTTGTTGGAATAAATGGACTGGGAATGATAGAATATCAAAGCACTTGGACAAAAAAAAATTATCTTTGAGACTTTATTGGAGATTATTACATGAATGCGACAATGGGTCTCAGTGGGAGGGGAATCTGATCATTACCCCATAATTCTGGAGCTATAATCCTCCCACCCCAAGCCACCTATCCCTTTCAAGATGAATCCTTATTGGCTAGAAGACCCCTCCTTTCTCAAAGCCATAAAGGAAGTGTGGCTACCATACATTCTAGGGGAGAGGGATTCTCACCCCTTCAATTTCAAGAGAATATTAAAATATCTAAAGACATGGCCATCTCTTTGGAAAAGATGAAAAAGGACATGGATTCCAAACATTTGAAAGAAATATAAATCCAAATTAAAATCTACTATGAGCATGAAGGAGATAGGTCAATCACTTATTTGCACACAAATCATTTGAAAATGTTGAAATATAGGAGAATAAACTTTCTTTTGGATAAAGAGATGGAATGGAGGATAAAAATTCCATCCCTTTGGTTGCAGGCAGGGGACGAGAACACTAAATTTTTTCATCAATTTGTGAACCATCAAAATCAATCAACACCATGTGGGAAATAAACAGAGTGGATGGTTCACCAGCAACATGATTTCCAAATATTGCAGAGGAAGGTATGAAGCACTTCAACTCCTTATACAGGGAAGATTCAAGGGAAATTATCGATGAAGCCCTTCAGGTGGCCTGTCTATTTCCAAGGTTTGTTGATGAGGAAAAGAATAATCATCTCATAGCGGAGGTCACCAAAGAGGAATTAGAAGGAGTTCTTCACAGTTTTCAAAAAAGGAAAATTCTTGGCCTTGATGGGTTCCTTGTTTAATTTTTCATTCACTGCTTTGAGTTCTTGGGGGATGATATGCTTTGAGCCATTGAATACTCTCCTACATCATGGCGAATATTTTCCCCTTTCAACTCCATCTTCATAGCTATGATTCCAAATATATATAACCCTTCCTCCTTTGATTAAGTCAGGCCAATTTCTCTCTATAACACCATATATATAATTATATCAAAAATAATATCTCTCCACCTTAAGTTTATCTTATCAGATAATACTTCTTTGGAGCAATTTAGTTTTTTGAGAGGGAGACAAATTCATGAAGCTATAGGGATAGTTGAAGAAGGTCTCCACTCAATCCATGTGAGGAATGAGAAAGTTTTCAAGATGGACCTTTCAGAGGATTTTGACAAACTCAGTTGGATTTAAATCAAATTGCTCCTTCTTCATTTGGGCTTCTTCCATTCCTTTTTTACCTGGATACTAAACTACATCAACACCACTTCCTTTGCACTATTAATAAATGGAGAAGCCTCACCTTTATTTAATGCAAGACATGGGCTAAGACAAAGATGTCCTATGTCCTCTCTACTTTTCCTCTTGGTTGTAGAAAGTCTCAATAGACTCATCCTTGATGCATCAAACATGAATTATTTTAAAGGAATCATGGTTGCAAATAACTATGTGATATCACACCTCCTATTTGTAGATGATATCGTAATAATGTTTTCAAGATATTTGATGACAAAATCGTATCTTAAAGGAAAAATGATTAATATGGTTATCCTTAATATTGAACACCAACCCTTATGGCATGCTACAACCATAGATTTTAATGTTACATTTTTTGAGAGAGCTCTATGATTGGGTTTTTATCTTATTTCAACTCTCATGGTCATATCTAAAAAGGGAGCAACTCTCAAAGAACTCTTGGAATTATTGTCATTGATGTCAAAGGATTAATGATGTCATTAATGTCATATTATGGCATTATAATACACACAACATTTATAAGATTGATATATATATATATATATATTAAAAAAGAGGTGTGTGAAAAAGTAAAAATTGAAATGGTGGTTTCAAACCCATGGGTTTGTGGTATTTCCCATGGTTTGGGGTATTTTCCCATGGTATTGGGAATTAATTGTTTAATTATGGGACATGTCCCTTCATGAAGGGTTATGAAAAAGTTAAAAAAACATATTATTATACCAATTCAGCCCCCTCCCACCCACCCCCCTCTCAGTATAATTGTGTGCTCAACAATTGGTATTAGATTCAGTTCCTTCGAAAACATTCTAACCACTAGAAGGTAGATCTCAAAAGCACATAGGGTCGATCAAGAAGGTTTCTCCATAGATAGGGCTCTGTTGTCTGATGGAAAATACTATGCCTTATGGAGCATAAGGATGTGAACTAATTTAATGGCTCTTGGCTTTGATATTTGGGAATCAATCATGATTGGTTATACAACCCCAAAAACTCCACCAATAGGTGTGGCTAGGAAGAAGCCTAGTGAAAATAATGCAAAAGCCATGAATTAAACCTCGTGTTGTCTATCAAAATCCAACTTTATCTAGGTGAAGCATTGTGGATCGGAAAAATAAATTTGGGACAAGATTAAAAATATATATGACGGATATGAAAAGGTTAAGATAGCAAAGCTCCAAACTCATAGAAGATAGTTCGAGAGTCTGAAAATGAAAGATGAAGAAAATGTTGCAACCTATCTCCTTTATGTGGATGCAATTGTCAACACCATCATAGGAATTGGTGAAAAGGATGAAGAAACGATGATTGTACAAAAGGTGTTAAGGTCACTCCCCTTAAGATTTGATGCCAAAGTTGTTGCCATTGAATAAATAAAGGGTCTTGATTCATTAAAAATGGATGTGTTGCATGGGATCCTCACGGCATATGAAATGAGGACAAAGAAAAAAAAATCATCAAAGATAGAAGAAACCTTCAAAGCCTCAAATAAGACAAAGAACAAAGAACATAAATCAAGTGATAGCTTTGATAATGAATTATATGCAGAGGAAACACATTTTGTAAGAAAAATCAAGAAGGTATCTAGAAAATACAAAGGTCAGTTTCCCTTTAAATGTTATAATTGTGGAAAAGTAGGACATTTTGTTGATAAGTGTCCATATGCAAAGGATGAAAGTAATGATGATGAAGAAGACCATAACATAAAGAAAGGGAGAAAACCTCATCACCACAAAAAGGGTAAGCATGAAAAGAAGAAGAACTCTTATAAGCAGAAAAAGAATCTCTACTCAAAACCGGTTAGTGACTCGTCTAAAGAAAGTAGTGAAAGAAGTTTCTATAGTGATAGAGAAGAAACTCTCTTTGCAATAATCGAAACAAAGATTGATGAAGACAAAAGGATAGAAATGATGGACCCAGAAGAAGAGGAAATTTTTGAAATAGATGGAAACATGGATCTTGAAGAAGAACTTATGTGTGCCTTAAGAAAAATAAAGAATCTTAGGAAAAAGAATTTCAAACAAAAGGAGCGGCTACAAAAATATGAAGAAGAGGATCGTGATTCAAAATCCAAAATGTCAGAAAGCCTTGAAGAAACAGAAAATACTATCATGAACCTAAAGGTTCAATTAGAAGAAGTAAGAAGGATGGAAGAGGTGGTGAGAATCCAGTTGAAGAAAAAGGAAGAAAATTGTAAAACGCTAGAATCTAAAATTGTTTCCTTAAGAAATGAACTGGAGAAAATGATTATTAAATTGAATAGAAGCTTGAAGTTTGAAAAGAGTACTGAAATATTAGATGATATCATCATTGTCAAAGGTCTCCATTCATTAATATTGGTCTTGGATATGATGTTGTTTTTTCCCTTCTACCTACACCTGGCTTTGCTACAACCATGGAAGTTTTATTTGTTTCAAGTGGAGTTTAGATTGGTTTGCCAAAAGAGAAACCTACTATTGATTGTGCCAAACATATTGATGAGTTATGTGTTCCTCACATGGAGGAATTTGAGCATACATATGCAATTTTTGTTGACATGTCGGGTTTTTCTACTCCTTTAAGTGAACCTGGCCCTAAGCCTACTTCCTCTCATCATCCAACGCAAAAATTTGTGCCCCATCGTCATCCTCACCATAAAAATCGAAGCAATAGAAATCATGCTTTCAAATATTTGCAGAAGAGACGTGAAAGACATAATTGTGGACCAATGCCAACTACCAGGATATATTTTGGTTGGATTGATGGATGGTCGTGGAATAATTTAACCAAATATTTGAGGACTTTGTATCATTGTGTATCACCAGTTGTACATTTGTGAAGCATTCTTCTAACTTACTGATGATTGTTGGTCTCCGGTTTTGATCATGTTTTTTTGCCTATATTATATTCCACAGACCTCCATTTATATGCCAGTACCACCCTTTTGGCCTTGTTTTGACATAATTGACATCTCCCTACCATTCAATGGGGTTACTTAAGGTATCT
>SNQJ01S0001541.1:68924-82171 GCA_010110895.2 Picea sitchensis
TTGGTGCCTACCAGAATTTGTATCAGTGGGGATAGGTTTCTCTAGTAGGTTGGTGCCTACAAATATTTTTAACAATAGGTTTGTGCCTACAAATAATTATAAATACAAGTTTTGTGGTTTTCTCCCGAAATGGTTTCCACGTAAATATTGTGTTCCATGTTCTGCAGTTAATATGTGATTGTTTTCGTCCCCGAGGTGTCGAACAATCGGTGATGGAGTGTGATGTTAAAGCACTCGGTGATGTTAAGTCACTGGTTCGAAACCTGCGGGGACAAAAAATCCATCCATGTTAAGGGTTAGTGTGGCTCACATCGGGTGTGATCCCGAGGTGATTTTGACGGCTTAGATGCCCCAAAGTCATGGTTTCTTAGCCATAGGCTAGTCCCACGAGTCACGAAAAAACTAGCAAACAAACAAAAAATATATATGTGTTTGTTTTCTTATGGTTGATTAATGTTTAAAAAGTTAAAAAAATTGTCTTATATTGATTCACCCACCCCCCTCTCAGTATAAGTGTGAGCTAAAAAAGAAAACCCTGCATCAATTTCAACCTCGACATTGTTGCTTTTCTAGAAATTATTTATGTAGTATCTCATAAGAACAAATCTTCCCAAGTGAATCATTCCTTATTTATTAAAAAGTTGATCAAATCCCCTATTTGATTATTCTCCTAGAAGTGTCATGTAAGAGAGCATTAATCTTCTTAGAAAGAGACCTAATAGGACAATTGACAAATCTCTCACTAAATATATGGAAACCTAGCTCCAAAATAATTCTCTCTCTTTGATCAAAGGAAAAATGCAAACCTTATTTTGTTGACAAGGCTTTTATTCATTCCTATTCAAATTCGAGGAAGATAGGGACTTGATTTTAAAAAATTACCCCTAATTTATGGGCTCTCGCGAGATGTATCTTAATCGGCGATCCTTATAATTCAACCTAGGGGAAGAAATCCCTATAGTTTTCCCAGTATGGCTATGTCTTCCCTATCTTATTTGAATCTTCTGAGATGCTCTAACTATATAATGAATTGCAAGCTCTCTTGATACATGCATAGACAAATATGAGCCAAAATACAATGAATACATGTGTGCTTGGATTTTCATAGACGTAGATCTAGAAAAAGGATTGTTGAAAGCACTGTAACTAAACCTACACAGATAGACACACATTGAGGATCTTGATGGTGGTAGATCCATTTTAAATATAATTATTTCCATGAATATGAGTACTTTACAAAGGATTACAAGAAAACCCTAGCATAATTAGAAGAATCACTTCTTGCTATGGAAAATTGACCCCTTCATTTAAACAGATCTAAGGGATTCATTCCCCTTAATCCTCGATAAATAAATGGGTTCTTGCTCCATCTCAAAAAAAATTGCTTCAAACTTCTCAACAATGCATCAACCATTGGAGGATCCCAAAAAATGGAGGCCCAAGATGTTGACTCATATCTTAAACCAAAAGGATTTGTCCCACTAATAAATGCACCCTACCATTGAACCACCCATATGTGCTCATCTCAAACTAAGAAGGGATAGATAACCCTCCAATGGCACCATTGATGCTCAATAGTATCCCATGGAAACCCCTTCCAGGTTTCTCACTTGCAATAGAGCTCTCCATATATCAAAGGAAGAAGTATCGAACAATTCAAAAGGAGTAAAGACAAGAGCACAGAAAACAAATACTGAAATTCCTAAAGAAAAAGAAAATCAAGGTAAGGCAATGGGGACTCAAAATACACTCCAAAATACCTTTGGGGGGTGTAATTCAACCTAATCCAAGAACTGAAATCCTATTGTATAAATGTAGAAGAGTAGGAATTGGAAACATGTGGGAGTGCTTAAATATCTTAATTATAATAGAAAGTTAGTCATAGTGTTCCTACATGAGAGGAAGATGCATGAAGTGAACTTTCTAGAACTACAATTCCATATTTGGCGTCATGGAAATGAATGATTTTACATCAATTTTGAAGGGTCCTCAAAGGGCATGGCCACCCTCTAAGATTTGATGTGACTGCCACTTCTTTTCTCTCAAAAATGGCAAATCGGATTTTCACCCAAGTAAGAGATTTTAGTTGAGGGTCCAACTATGAATTTCTTCAATATTTATGTCCCTAATAGGTATTTAGATAAAAGTTCTTGGTTGGAGTTTCTCAAGGATTTTTGGGCTTCATTGGATGTGAAAGGGAGAGTCTTCATCAAATATCTCAACTTGGTTTTAAGTCCACAAGAGATGAAAGAGGGATCATACACCATATTGAGACCTGGGTGGACCCCATGTCCCACATTAGGGTCAATGTTTTTTTAAGTGAAATTACGCCAATTTGGTTAAATTTTAAAAGTTCTAAATAAATTTAGTCTAAAATTTTTCATATTTTCATTAAAAATAAAAACATTATAGCCAAATTTATGATAATAATTCTCTACATATTTATTCTTTTGGCTAAAAATAAAACCATTCCATGAATATATAATAGGATTTCTTAACATTTTCCCCAAATCCATTATTGTGCATCTCAATTTTTATAGAATATTTGTTACATCTAAATATTTATGCAACAATTGATACTCTTGGGAATACCATGCACTTATATTTGAAATCATGTTAAGTATTTGTATCAAACAACAATTTTTAAGACTTGACAGTGTTTGTTCATGTATTTGAACATGCATATAGTAGACCATGTTGTATATAGTGTTTTCATATAGTATATTTTTAGCAAATTGAAGAAAATATTTTATGTGTTTCTAAATATATTTTCAAATGTCGATGTTTTTGGTTGTAAGTTCTTTTTAATTTCTATGAAAGGTTGATTTTTCTCTAAATGTTGCAATATAGTATTTATTATTATTTTTTGTCAATGATGCACAAGTGACACTCATGTATCGGTGTTATAGCCTAATTTTCAAGGTAGGAACGAAATATAAATGTTTTATTGCATAAGATAGATGATAATTTATTCTATAAATATGATTTGATCACCAAATAGTTTGATAGGTTATGACTTATATGATTTGAAAAAAAAACCATTGGTTAAGGTAAGTAGGGTAGGTAACAAAAGAGTGGGCACTAGACATATATCAAAAATACTTAAACACTTTTTGTTACACAACTCCTTTATCTTTAGAGATGCTCAAGTTCTTTCTAAAATCATCTAGACATTTGTATTGAACCATAAGTAATCTCCCTACAATTTGACTTAGTAGAATATTATCATCCTGTGTCTTTCAAATTTAAGCCTCTYTGGCTTGAGCATCAAGCTATCTAGATATTATTTAGAGATCCTATTCCATTCCAATCATATTATCCCATCTGTTTGTTTGGGACAAAAATATCAAGACAGTCAAGCGACATGTAAAAGAATGGGTCAAATCCCCCATCTCTAAGYTCAAAGTCACTGAGGACCGAAAATTTGTAGAAATTTAAGGTCTAAAATGGTCCTCCTAAGGAAAATAATAAAATTAGAAAGTTGACATCACACTATGTTAGAGGTGTTATTGATTATTTCTGGGAAACTTGGGTTAATTTAGAGTTAAAAGTCCAAGTTTGAAATGATGATAAATAGTTTAGATTCATACGCACTAAAATAAAGAGTTTAATTCCTTGTGCACACATAATAAATGATGAGAATAACTAAAAATATAAAAAAATATAGAATCAAAATTATATAATTAAAAAAAATACTTATTTTCACAATCATATAATGTTTTACCAATCTCACAAATGTATAATTGTGTATTCTTTGGAATACAAGAATAATTGGGCAAAGCCTCAAGGGTTAGTTCAAGCATTGGTTGTTTTTATTGTTATGTATTTGGCTAGTTTTGTGTCGGTAGGTGCCTCGTTCAAACCCCATTGGGTGAGGCACAATTGTCTATGATGGTGGGTTTACTTCGGATGCCATCCATGAATATAGGGAAGCATCTCTTAGGTTTCTCCATGAGGTTTTCCTTTGAAAAAAAATGAATAAATATGTGCAAAATATTCAAGAGAACATCAAAGTTGTAGATCTCTCCAAGCTCTTTCTAACAATCCAAAGAGCTCCAAAAATGGAGGTTTGTAGAAAAAAAGTTATGCCAATTTTTAATAGATTTTTTTAGTGTCAAATAATTCTTTTTTTTAATACAAAAAAAAACTCCATTCAAAAACATCAAAAGTTCATAATATACAAGTTGTATATGTCTCCACTATTTTTCCAAGGGTACAAAGAGCCAAAAAGAATAAGGTTGAGGTAAAAAAWTATGGAAAATTTAGCAAAATATTCTTGAATAATAGACATTTTATTACTCCCTAATCGAGAAGATAGACAACCATCATCTTTCCATTATAACGCGTTCGGAGCATGCTTGAAGAGACGGGAGAAAAGGACGAGGAGATCGACATTCAATTCAGCTTGTCCTCCATCCATCATGACATGACCAATTCTCCTCCAGACAACTAATAGTAATGCCTTTGAAATTATGGAGGCAAAAGGTAATTGTCTGGTGGTAGTTGAACCGCTTACAGTTGTGAGCATGTGAATGATCCATGATAGATTTTGGGACTTGCATGAACTAGAAATATTCTCTAACGGACTTTTAGAAGGGATTTATAGATGCAAGCTTCCATTAAGAAACCATATTTTTGTTTGGATGCATGGTGGGGTTTGTATTGGTGCACAGGTAAATTTGAAGGGTGTTGATCTAAAATACTTTCTTACGGTCTTAAGGTCAACCTCACGAGGATATGAATCCCCTGCATTTTTAGAGAGGTGGTACTCCTCTTGTTCTTATGATTCCAAGAAAATAAAATGAAACAAAACAAAGGTCTGAGAAGGACCAGACTTAAAATTTACATTTGCATTCAAGGAAAACAACACGTGAGGTTTTGGGACTAGGTGTATTTTAAAAGAAAATAATATGTACAATATTTATAATGTAAATAGATAAGATGCATACAAAATGTAAAGGATTGATGTATCCATCACAACATTCATCAGAACATTTAACGATACCACAAATAGAGAGAACAAGGAATGGACCGCAAATAAAAGAGAGCTTTAAATTAGCATTCCATAAAGAGCCAAAAATATTATGATAGATAAAACATTTGGTAACTCAAGATTCTGATCAAAGTCTTTGAGAATACAGTGATGTGATATCCTGAGTAGCTCTCTTAAAGTCTTAAAAATAATAATGAGTCTTTAAATACAAAAGTAAATGTCTTTAACGAAAGTAAAAATGCATTCACCCTTCAAAGAGGACTGGGATTGGCTCCTATGGACCATAAAATGAAAAGACTTGGAAGATGACAAAAGAACAACCAATAATCAGCCTAAATCCCACAGAATCCGAGAAGATAAAGGCAAGATGACAAATGATTGTAGCAGAAAATGGACTAAGGAAAAACTGAAAGGATAAAGTTTATGTTTGACTCACTATAATGGAGAAAATAGTGTTTTTTACTTGCTTGCAGTTGGCTCCTTTATAGGTACATGTTGTGGTTGAGGTGGCATAACTACTCCAACTATTTCTTGATTTTTTTGTTCAGTAATTTTGATTAATGCCTTGTTCAAACATTCCTCAATGTATTCTCTTAAAGGTGCCACGGTTATTTCATGTTTAGTTTTAATCTTAAATAATTGGCTTTTGAATTCCCTCCTATCTAGCTATGATTGATGCAATGTGTTGTCCAACTCATCATTTCTATTGATATACCGAACTAACCATCTTTCAACTTCATCCTCAAAAATTCTATAGTTTCGGTAAATTCCTTATCCCAAGCAACTTTTAGTGCTTTAAGTTGTCYCGTTAAAGATKTTTTGGTTAAGATCATGGTATCCATCAATAAATTAGGACCATTTAATTCCTTKGTAAGACTAACAAGTTTAAGAAATAGATCACTCTTTCTATTCCTTAGGGCCTCATTTTCATTTATCATTTATATTAACTCTTTAATTATCCTTAACCAATATGCATTAATTTGCTTCATGTGATAAGGCGAAGGAAGTTTTTGTTCCTTTCTCTGGGTTTAATTTAAACTTGAGACTTTGGATGAAAATGTGTATATAGCTTCCTTGAAAATCCTTCATCGTTTTCCAAATATTTTTGCATATATTCTTTGAAATTCTCTATTCTGGAGGAAAAGCTAGCAATACTTTGGGCAAGCTCCAAAATTTCCTAAATTACATCAACCCTTTTTTGTATGGCATCACCAACATGTTTTCTTACGGCCTGCAATAAACTTGATGGACCTTTGTATTTCGTACTGCTTTCGAGGATCTCCTCCAATTCAAGTATAGGTTGCATAGAAATTGAAGGTTCTTGAAACAGTGTTGTTGGTACCAAAGCAACTTCTAATTCTTTTACCCTTTAATTTAGTTCCAAATTCTCTCTTTCCATTTTTTCAATTGGTTGTTTTAATGCATCTCCAATAGCTCCATGAAAGTCTGCAATTTTAGATGGTGCTACTCCATCTAAGTCAATCGAATATTTCCATCGTTTAGATGACTTTTTATTCTTGGTATTAACTTTTTCTAGCAATAATTTTGTGGTTTCACGATTGTAAATCGCGTGGTGCAAACTAACTGATTCCTCTTCAAATATCTCAAGATCCTGAGTCATAATAGCACCATATATTTCTCTCGTCTCTAACATCCTTTTCCCAGACCAATCAAGTTCTTCAATGATCTCATCCATGTCCATCGCATGGGGACTTTCCTGGAATTCTGATGCATTTATTTCCACTAATGATAGATTTATTTTTCTTTTTATAGGAGTGTATGCAACATGTGTTTTCTCAAGGCTTTTCCTTGGTGGATTTTTACCTCCACCATCATTTGAGCCTCCAACTGGTGTTTTCCTAGTATCCACTCCAATAGTTTTTCTCTTCATTCTGGATGGAGTGCTTCTTTGAGACGTTGTCAACGAGTTAGGGCTTTGGTTTGTTGTTTCTATGTCATGTTGTTTGTGTACCTCATTTGTACTATTTACTTCTCCTGAATTGTTTGAATTTTGGTAGGTTGCTAGTTCCTAAAGATACGAATTATCTCCGCCACCTTCTTGAAACTGTTCAACTCTGATGAAGTGTGAAGAATACCCCACTAATTGCATATGTGTAGTGAATTTGTTATTTGGGTCAAAACCTTCAACAAGTTTGTCTTCCTTCAAACCCATTTGTTCATGATGTCCCGCCAACTCATTTAGGTGAGTTATATGTTTAAAAATATAATTCTTGATTTTCCATGGCAAGGGTATAAATTGTCTTTTCCTTTTGTCATGGAAGAAATGGGCCCAAGTTTTTTATTTCCTACATACTTCTCTAACAAAGAGTTTATCTGATGTATAAAATGGTAAAAGGAAAGGTTTATCCTTACTACCAAATATTATAATTACAGTGAATTCTTTGGACAACTCATAAATCCATTTTCAAGTGAGGAAGGAAGTTGCCTCTAAGGATAGCCTTGATGTACTTTGTCAAAATATTAACCTTTTGAACTCTGAGATGAAATTTTTTTGGACTGGGTAGAAATTGTATTGGGCTTTATGTTTGTACAAAATTAAATACCACGCATAAACCAGTTCTAACTTAAAATCCCGATGTTTTTCCCAAGGAAAATCTTCAAAAACATGGCCATAAGCAATGGAGAAAATAAGGTAAGAATCCATATAGAATTTATGGGTCTTTTTGAGGTTATTCGATTGGAAAGAAATTTCACTTGAGATGAAATAACCCCAATCGATGGTAGTTTTTTCATGCAGGGAATAATCCATAGAATATATAACATTTATTGTTACCGACATAGTAGTTTCCAAACCGAGAATGCAGGTAAATATCCAAGCAAATTCTTTGTATGGGTATTTTAGCAAATTGACCTCAATTTTAGAAGTACCAGGGTTACAAATTAGATCTTCCAAATAGTTGTTCAACAGTTGGTTCCCTCCCTTATGTTGCTTCAAAAATTCATCATCTTCCTCACTCTTGAATTGCATAGTTGGTGCAAGGAGTCGTAACATTTTAGAAAATGTTGAAGGATCTAGAGAAATGGGTTGATGACCTTGCATTTGAATTATTCTTCATTTAGAAACAAATTTATCTACACACCATTGAAGAATCTCTTTCATATCAATTACTTCTGGAACACATCCTTCCAATGTTATTTTTGAGGTCCTTATTAGGTTGGTCTTCTTATGAGATAGAGGAAGAGACTTGTAGTACTTGTATGCCCTGGACCACTGGAACTATTGATCTTCGCAACCTAGTGTGTTCAATTTATTTCCAAAAAATACTTCCTTCTTCTTACTTGACATATTTTTTCTGTTTTTTACAAAGGTGGCATTATTGTAGATACTTACAGGTTGGCATTTTCATTTTATTTAAATTCCACTATCCATTGCCTTGGTAAATCAATCAACCATAGATCATGCCTTAAATGTCATCAATTGTTATGGGACTTGTATTTATTGCAACCCTTAATCGATGCATTGTGCATTAATAACGGCATTATTCTTTTACGAGTGGTGGATGATGTGGAAGGGGTAATTAATTTAATGGGAAATGGTGATGTGATGGTATGATGGATGGAAAGTGTTAAACATGGATTTTTAAAATGATGTTGGGAAATTCTAAGAGTACAACATGGATTTGTGGAGTTGTGAAGTTGCAGACATAAATGCTTGTGAAACAATCTTCGGGAAAGGGTGACAATGTTCGCATTGAAATTGATAATAAGGTTAAGTGTTGGGAGAAATGTGGACTTGCGGAGGTGCGGGCCTACTAGCAATGGAAAAGTGATGGGGAGTAAGGAAATATGCTCTATAATGAGAAATATGGCTAAGTATGAAAAGAAGTGAAAATTGGAAAGTGAATACGAACCTGTGAACTTGCGGAGGTGGAGACCTAAGAAAGAGTTAAGGGATGGTAAGTATATCTGCATCTGCATCTCTTGAAATTAACTAAGTACCAAAAGAAAATGGAAGAGTAAACAAAGTAAAAAATTTTGGTGAGTGTGGGATTGTGGACCTAGGTAATAAAAAAAAATTGTTATGCAGCTTTGCATCTGCATTTTTGGAAAACGACCAATTGCTTGGAATTTTTTTGATGTAAGAGAAAAGAGAAAAGTAGGCTAAGAAAAGTGTAAAACAAATCCTAATAATAGTAACTACATAATAATACTAGACTGGTCAAAAAAATGGATCAACAAAGCGAATTTTGAAGGGAAATCTCTCCGATGAGCTAAGTGAGTGGATAAGCATCCTGGTGTCTTTGTCAGAGCTTTACAAAGGCATCTTGTTATTGGTTTCTTCATGGCAAGTTTTGGGCATGAAGACAAGGGGAAAATGACAGACTGAGCAAGGGGAAGGTAGTCATGGTAGGGGAAGTCCATGGACCTATAGGGCATAAGTGGTGGCAAAGGCTTATCATAAAGGTTTATCTAATGATGTAAAGAGGGAGGAGGGGAATTTTGAAAGAAAGGTCTGAGAGAGGAGGGGTATATCCTCCAACACCCAAGTCGAGGAAGAAAACATTCAATGGGTTCCTGATATTGGTTTTTCTAGTAGCAAAGATACCAAGCTTTTGAGGATGGTGAAAATGTATTGGCACATGAAAATTTTCATATCTATGGTAGTGAAGAAGAAAGTATCTCAACAGAAGATGGTCCTCAACAAACTGAGCCAATTGGAGGAGATGATAGCTCATATGGGTTACTATTATGATAAGCTTATATTTGAGATTAGGAAGTGGGTATTGAAAAGAGGTGTCACAATGGGAAAAGGGTAACATGTCATGAAGAAGGGAGAGGAGTGAAGCAAGGTGGATGTAATCCAAGTCGTTGTATCTCTAAGAGTCGGGAAATCACTCTATCCATCATCATCTACCTTGACTCTGACTATGATGATTAGCTTCAAGCATTTCAACCATTTCAGATTTCTTTTTGTAATCATGTTATTTTTTGACATACATAAAGTCATGATAGTTGTATCTAGCCCCTTCTAGAGACATGATTTCCCTTTCCCTATTCCTTATTTTGGTTTTCAAAAGAATTTTGAGATGAAAAAAATCCTAATATAGAACTCAAACTTTGATGTTATTGTATAGATTTCAACTAATCTTAGAGTGTTCTTATGCAATCATGGTAGTTCTATTTTCTATAAGAATCGTGAAACTTCTTTTATATATTAATAGTAGATCTAACTAAATTACAAAAAGAAAAAATATACATAGATTTTACTACAAATATATTATTAGTAGTAGATAGTTTATAATGGTTATTAACTGAAATATTTGTTATTATATAGGTTATTTTTCATTATTGGTCTAATCATTGATCTTATTGATTTTGAGATTATCAGCATCATCGTTATTTATTAATATATTTTATATTTCTTGTGCAAACAAAACCTGACCACCTGAATTAATCTACTAGTGGTTCGCAAGGGGGGCCACTTCCACTCATTCTAAATGCCTCTTGGTTTTAGGTTGTTAATCTATTTTCTTAAGCCTGCAAAAGATATGATATTAGCTAATTAGAAGTAAATTTAGGTCTAAAATAGTGATTTAAATTTAAAATAGCATTGTCGAGCTCAATGAAGATATTTAACTAAGTATTCTTCCATGAGAGCATATAAGAAGGTCGATAGGGGGAAACCTTGTCAAACTTCTTGTGTTACTCAGAAATTGTTCACAAGGAGAACCATCCACATGTGTCCCATGCATGCTTTAATCCATTCCACAAAGTTATCATAAAATCTGAACGTCCTCAATACTTCAAACATGAAACTATGTTGCACCTGATGGAATGCATTTTCCATTTTTAACTTACTGAGCATACAAGGTTCTCCAGTTGATCTGATGGAGTGAATATATTGTTGAACTAGCCTGACATTTTCACTGATTTGCCTTCCCTTCACGAAATGGTCTCTCCCCTTGAAATCTCATTAAAATATTTTATTAGATTTCATGTGAGATCACCTTGAAACCATACAACTTTTTTTTTAAATATTTTGTGTGAAAACATTTTGAAATATTAATATTTATTATTGAAATCTATCAATTTTATATATTAAGATACTAAAAATTATTTATTATTGAAATATGTGATTTTTGTAAATTTTATTAACAATATAAGTTCAATTCAATCTTTGATGTTGTTGCATGTGGAGGTCTTGAAATTGTATCAACAAAGGGTATTGTAGGTTTTTTTGTTGCTTTGAAAAAAAGACAAAATGATTGAACTCCAACTACATAGATACATAAAACAAAATGTTTGAATTCCAATTGTATCGATACATAACACAAAATGGTTGAACTCTAGTGATCACTTAGTTTTAGTCTTGGGTTTGTACAATATGTCTATCAATATTCAGCAGTTTGTTAGAAGAATGAAATTGTTTTGTTCTCTTTGCCTATTTTTTACTCTTTCCTTTTCCATCCTTTGTTTTTTCCTTTTTCTAACATTTGAAAAGGAATATTGTTTGATTAATTGACCACACATTATGCAATAATGCCTTCTTAAAAACTCCTTGTCTGTGTTACTCAATAATGATCATGCCAACATCATTTTCACTTTCTTGTTATCTCCAAGTTTTTGTTGGAGTCCTAACAAACTAGTTATGTTGGGTTATCCATCCACGTCAATGCATTAGCATCGTTCTCATCTATGTTTGAGACAAAAGCACACATGCCAAGATTGTATTGGTGAAGGAAATCGTTAGGTTGATAGATTGTTTGTTGCACAATAGTCTCTTCTTAACAACTTCTTGTTTATTTCCCAAGAGTTTGACATGACAACCTCATTGTCGGTTTGTTCTTCAATTTTTTGCTAAATCCTTTACAAATCAATTGTGTTGAACCTTCCATCTACAAATTCAACACATTGGTATTGTTCTCATCTATATTTGCAACAAAAATGCACACTCCAAGGTTTTACGACAATGTCTTAATTGAATGAAACATATTGACTATGTGACAAAAGTGTACCAAGATTGTACAACAATGTCTTAGCACAATAAAACATGTTATTTGCATAAACAAGATTATGCAACAATTATAATAATTATATTAACACATCAAAAACAAAATATCAAATTAATACAACATTAACAATATCAATTTGACCTTTAAATTCACATGAAATTTTATGTTATTTTTTAACGTTTTAAAATTAATTATACTTTATAACACCATTGAAATTATTTGTATAACTATAAAATATCATCTTCTAACACCTATGCAATCTATTACTTCTAACACCTAACTCCTTGTGAGATAACTTTAAAACCAATCATATAACACATTTCAACTCACTATAAAGTCGAGTTAGATATCACATTCCACATTCCAAACCAATCCTATAATCAACACATTTCAACTCACTATAACAACAACCCTCTTTATGATTATTTGCAAAGGACTCGAACCCGTGACATAAAGGCACACCTTTCATGGACCCCAATTGAGAAAATACCTTCTACCACATTGTCCCTACGTTCCATTTTAAATTTGTGCCTTACTTTTTAAGCATTTCAAAAAATTCGATTCGACTATAATTAATATCTGGGTCCTTATTTTTTTGCATCCTCCTTGCTCTCTTAACTAACAAGTATTTACCAAATAAAACTAATATATTTTGAAGATGTATGAGGGATCTCCTTTCTCCAAGTTAAAAGGCCCTTGAATGAGGAAGTTGATGGAATGACCCACCAATGAGCAACTAGCGAATCATAAGCCATTTAAGGGTGTGGAAATAGGCTCTAGAGGGTGCCAAAGTTCATCTACATTTCATGGAATTCTCTATGGTCATGGATTCTAAAGGTGCTCAAAGCATATGTGAACTCTTAAATCAAAAATAACACAGAAGCAAATGTTTTTTATACGTTTAATGACATATCATTTTAAGCAAATGTTTTTTATACGTTTAATGACATATCATTTTAAGAAGCACTTCTTTTAGGCGACACGTTTACAAGAGAAAATTTGAAATCTATCAAAGTCATAAGAACTTGTACTCACATGCGAGTAGTCACATGAAGAGTGGGCATTGATTACTTTCCCACATTCCCGGATCTGATGGTAATCCTTTGTTTGGATATGTGCATTCAATACAATTTCACTAATGTGTATAGGATTTTGAACTGTCAAATAATTTTTCATTTTATCTCTTTGTGAATTTCTCTGTGGGTTTCTTTATAACATGGATGAATTTGACGGGGTCTATTCAAGGGAATTTGAGTGGATTCAATAGCATTTAGAAACTC
>SNQJ01S0001541.1:84320-119783 GCA_010110895.2 Picea sitchensis
CCCCCTTTAACAAAGTAATATTAAACAATTCATTTAAAGTTTCACTTTTGCACAAATAAAACCCTAATTTTACATGGACGTCTCCCCTTTAGGGGACGTTTTTCCCCTTAGAAGAAGTATTTGGTGTTGGAGAAGCATGGGTAGGCCTCCAAAGGCCACATGTCAAACATCTAGACAATCTCCTCATGGTGAAGATCTTCTTCTCCTCAAAACGTCCATGTGTGAATGAGTGGCTACATCACCACCAAACCCTAGCCCCCAAAAGTGACGTCATTCCCTAGGAGGTGACATTTTGCCTTTCCCAGGAAAATCATTTGGCAAGTGAAGCATGGGCTAGGTCCATCTAGTTGTCCTCTATGCTTTCAATATTTCATCTCTTTGATCTGGCATGTGGACCCTTTGCATCTAACTTGTGGGCTTGCAGCCCCATGGAAGCACAAGCTAGGATTGTTCTCCCAAAATTGTCCACCAACTAGGTCCTACAAAGACAAACGAGCATGCCCTCCAAGGATCTCAAGTCATAGCATCATCATAAGTGAATCCAATAAATAAAGCATCCACCTAAGCATGTGCATCAAAGATCACTATATCAAACAATTAATTTCTCAAGGACACTATGCGACTTGTCAAGCTTGAATATGGGAGGGTTGACGAGGTGTCCTATTGGGTAGATTTTTCCCTAGGTCAAGGAGAGATTCCAAGAGATCCATCTCTAAGCCATGTAAAGTGGATGAAGTGGTTGGGGTCAAGACTCAATGGGCATAGGGCTCATGACATAAAAGGGGTCATAGTGTCTCATTCATGGGTGCCTTTGTAGAGGGTGTGTGGTACCTTCGTCCACAAATGCACTTTTTCCAAGCCCATTAATTGTCACTCTTTCATAATTTTAAGGAGAGTTTGAAGGTCACTACCCTGGCATGGTGACCAGATAATGGCAATGTCACCCACAAACACCTAGTGGAAATGAGAAGGTTGGCTTGTGATGAGACCCCTTTTCTCTCAGCCATGCAACTGAAATCCATTACCCTAGTTTGGTGACCAGATGATGGAAATTTCATACCACTAGATATTCATGGACGTGATAGGTTGACTCGTGATGAGACCTCTAATCCTTCAACTAACCTTTTAAGCATTATTTATTATATTATGGGTCCCCTTTACTCAAAGGTAATTATTTCACTGCTTTCTTGGGTGATCCTTGGGCGAAGCATCTGGAAGGTTCACACAGGCTTTTATCTTTTACCCAACATCAATCCCTATGGGCCTTCATCCCCTTCTTCATATAGAATGAGGGACAACCCCTTCTTGGGTCAATACACCCTAAAATCCCAAGAGATAAGGAAATAGAGGGGAATAATGATGGAAAGTGGTAAGTATGGTTGGGAACGGTACGATGGCTCTTTAAGGAAGTTCCTAGTAGAAAACCCATCCCCAAGGAAAACCACTTACTAGGGCACAATGCCAACCACCAAGGTGAAGCAGGGAAAAAGGCATAATGTCCAAGCATATAACATGAAATCTAGAGCAATCCAAGATACAACATACTCAATTGGCTTAAATATTGAAATGATTCTCACCATAATATTGACTTGTACCTCATGGAGCAAGGCCCACTTCCTTCTGAAAGCCAGCCGATGTAGTGGATGCCATTTGGAAATTGGTGACCATCTGTGGTGGAGAGAGGGGTTTCCATCTATGCAAAAGGGTATTGTTGGTCATGTAATCTCTCGGCACTCCATATATTCAACCTGAGGGCATCAAGAAATAATCTCCTTAGTTATCCACAAAATGGGGATAACAAATAGTATCGAGACGTGAGCCACAAACATCCAAAAGATACACAAACAGCTCTGAAAACAACTACGGAATCCACACTCTGCAAGAATGGAAGCAAATGTGGCACCAGCAGCCTGAAGGTGGACGAGGAAACGATGAAGGGCCGCAATGAATCCTAGAAATGAGAGGCATATGGGGTAAACCCTATCCCTATCCATCGTCCCTCCATCCCTCTCAGCTTCATATCCTGAGGCTCACTTAGAACAACAGAAATGCAATCTTCACATCCTTGAGCGTGCTCAAAACCAATGAGAGGTTGAAAGTGGACGACAAATTGAACACATTGTCGAACATATTTCACCATCGCTCCAGCATTCAATGCAACAACAACACTCCCTCTTCCTTTGTCATTTCCATCGTTGATCTTATTTCCATCCATAGCGATCCCCAAACAAAACCCTCATTAATAAAGAAACACTTGCCCAACATTTAAAATCTCATTAGTGGCATGGAGCAATGTGTTTGTTGCCCTATAATTGTGGGAAATGTTAGTGATATTCACAATTTTGTGAAGGCATGTTCAATGGAACTTGCAGCCATGAAGAATATCCTAACCTCCACCATAGAGAAATCTAAGACCTAGAGTACCCAATTGAAGGCCAAGCACTTTGAAGCTGAAAAAACCAAAGATCAGTGATACATTGAAATGCCTATACACATTCTAGTGCTTCTCAAGAATTGGTTACTACTTCGCGCTAAGACACGAAAGTTTCCATCTCAAAATATTTTTTTCTTGACTCTTTATTTCTACTAGGGCATTGTATTAGGACTTATTCATGCATGTTTTGGAGTATTTGTATAAGTAAAATGTTGGACTTATTATGTTTCAAAAAAAATATTTAATGGGAATTCCAGCCGAGCCCATGGGTAATTCTCCTCTCGCATTCCATGCCCATCAGAGGACGAGAACTCTCAACAAATCCTTGATGCCCTAAGCGTGCTTCAGCAGTTGATCTTCGAGTTAAGAAGCAAGGTATCAAATCTCAAATATCGCCTCGAGCTTATGGACCAACATCTCTCTTTTCATATGGACACAAGTGGCAACCACGATGAAGCGGAACCTTCGACCGAAACTAGAGAAAAGGAGCCTGTTCCTCTTCTCCCCCCTAAATTTAGCATACGAAACAATGCACATGTTCTTCATAAGCAAATGCTTCAACTACATTATGTGATCAAACCACAATAATTAAAATACAAAATGTTCTTACATTTAAATTATGTATTTATGTTCAAACATGAAGTATCCCAATCTGCAATGAAAAAAATGTTTTATATGTTGTATGCATAGACAAGTATTGAGATGTATGTGGAGTCCCTTTAACTACTTTGTCAATATTATTTTGCTTCTATATTGCTATCATATACATGTTCACATCAAGATGTTAACATTATTGTTTAAAATATCTAAAATTTAATTTTATATAAATAATATTTATTTACATTTTAATAATAATAATTTTAATTTATATATTTTTTAATAATAATAATCAGTTATTTTGTATTTATGAATAATAAATAATGATAATGTTTTTATTAGGATAAGTTTTTTCACATTTAAATTAAAAAAAAAAAATTGCTTTATAAAAAAACATATTTATAATTTTTAAATAAATATATATATAAGGAAGAAGAAGAGATATAGGAAGATGGTCTATGTCATCATTGTTGTGTTTTCACATTCAATGTTATTATTAATTGGGAAAATAATATCCATAATCTTTACAAAGATTTTTTTTGACCGAGAAACTTTTTCAAAAAGGAAAAATTAAAACATATTAACACATATTAACACAAATAAAATTTGAGATGAGAATAGGGTTGCAAGTATGAGTCCATTGGATGTAGCTTGGGTGGTTGGGAGGAATGATTGTTACCCTCTCCGCATAGTTTCAATTCCTTGTGAGTGACATATTGTGCCCCTAAATGGGTCTATTAGATGCTCTTGTTGTAGAGCCTCCAATATTCCGAAAACACATGAATATATATATATATGGTTGCGAGCACTTAGATCAAATATAAAGGAAGTTGTGTTTAGGATTAAAGCTTTTTTTCGGAAGAGTTTGTATGGTCGATGCATTTTTTTTCTTACTTCTTAGGGCTTGGTGGCCAAGTGTGGCATCAACTTAGGGCATGCAACATTGTGTATTGCTTAAGTCCAAACTAAGTTGATATTTCAAATACGAAAGGGTTCTTCTCAATTCAATATTGATCGGTAGTTGCTCACTTAGATTTTTTTGGGTGCCGGGAGAATCCATGGGCTTAAAACTTTTTTTTCCCAAATGGAGGTTACTTGTTTAGACTTTTTGTCCATTTAGGCTAGGCAAGGTAGTCATGAATAGGAGGATTGGGTATTTAGGCATTGTTCGTGACAATGGTTCATTAATTTGGACTCAAAGGATGCATGCAAAGTGTTTGATGAAAGGATTGTTCAACATGCAACTACAGCTCTACTTGCTTGTGAATGTTTAGGCTACAAGTTTGTTAATRATAGTTTTGTGGAGGATTTATGCAAAGCACGATCTGAAATCTCTCCCATATTTTAGGTCATGCTCAAACCCCTAAATCAAAGATCAATAATAGTATGGATGAATGCTACTATTTATATGGAAGAAATTAAACAAAATCTATAGTATATATGAAGGATTCGTGTTTCCCAACAATGTGATCTTCTCTACGAGGTTAAGCAATTGGAGGATCTTTCCAAGTTGTATGATTATAAGATCTACAAGTATTCAACCATTGTTTTGGTACTGTTTTTATGTGGACAAGCACGGAGGACTAGGGGGACTCAAGTAGGTAGGACAAGTAGTATCTTGTTTCATGTGTGAGATTTCAGTTATATGTTATTAGAAAGCACATGACCCTACTAGAGGTATCTTAAGTGATGACCACAAGCGACACTAGATTTCTTGCAAATATTATTCAAGCTTAAATCACATTTTGGTCCTGGAGAAAGACCTAAAAATGATTTTGATTGGCTAAGAGTTTGTCTTCCTCAGATGTAAGGAAACATGTTATTGACCCAAGACCTAAGCATATCTAGCAAGAGTGAAAGTCTACCCTCTTACGAACCACCAACAAATTATTTTAAGTGGTGTTGTTTTCCTTAAATAACGATAATGAATAAACTTATATTTATGAATAGCAATCATTGGTGGTTGTCATCACTACCAATTAACCATTAAATTATAATAAATATTTTCACCTTTAAAAATAAAAATAAGAAAGATAATGACAATATTATTATACCCACACATTCACCATTATCACGTAAAATCACATACTCTCAAAATTACATAATTATATCATTATGAAAGAAGAAAGAGATGAAGATAGAAAGATAATAGCTATATTTTATATTATTTTGGAAAATCACATCTTAACTTAGAATGTGTACTAAGACTAGTGTATTTTATATTAATTTGGAAAATCACATCTTAATTTAGAATATTTACTAATAATTTTAATTAAAGGATAGAAAAAATATAATATAATAACCCAAATAAAATTTGAAAATATAAAGTTATTAAAAATATAAATTGTAATTAGGGTAAGTATTTGGTTTTGTGTATGGAATTAGGATTAAATACTACTTCAAACTTTATGACTTTTTGGTTGGTAGCGTCAATGATGACTAACATGGTATATTAAATTTCTTGCATATGATGTCTAGGTTGAAACCACATTTTTTGTCCTTGGAGTATGACCTAAAACTACCTCTAATTAGCTAAGAGCTTGTCTTCTTCAAATGTAAGGAAATAGATTAACAACCCAAGACCAAGACGCATTTAGCATGAGTGGGAGTTTACCCCCTTACGAACCATCAATGAAGTTATTTCAAGTGATCTAGTTTTGTCTACACGTGATGATGTCGGTGCACGTCAGAGTCTTGAGATTGTATCAATAGAGGCTAGGCCAGTAGCCTTGAGTATTGTAGGCTTTTCCTTTCTTTGGAACAAAAACACAAAAGGGTTGAACTCCAATTACCTAGATACATAACACAAAATGGTTGAATTCCAATTGTATTGATACATAACACAAAATGGTTAAACTCCAATGACTACTTTATCTTTGTTTTGGGTTCGTACAATATATGTTATCAATATTTGACATTGTTCAACTAATTGGTCATTCATTGTGCAAAAATGTCTTCTTAACAACTCTTTGTCAGTATTGCCCAATAGTGGACGTGTTAACATCATTGTCACTTTCTTTTTATCCCCAGGTTTTTGCTAGATTCTTTACAAATTAGTTATGTTGAGCTATCCATCCACGTCAACACATTAGCATTGTTCCCATCTTTGTTTGCGACAAAAGCACACACGCTAAGGTTGTATTAGTGAGAGAAATTATTTGTCTAATTGATTGTTTGTTGCACAATAGTCTCTTCTTAACAACTCCCTGTTTATTTCCCAAAAGTTGGCATGCCAACCTCATTGCCAATTTCTAATTTCTTCTTCAAGTTTTTGCTAAATCCTTTACAAATCAATAATGCTAAGTTATCCATCCACATCAACACACTATCATTGTTCTCATTTGTTTTGTTGCACAATAATCTCTTCTTAACAACTCCTTGTTTATTGCCCAAGAGTTGGCGCCAACCTCATTGCCAATTTCTAATTTCTTCTTCAAGTTTTTGCTAAATCCTTTACAAATCAATAGTGCTAAGTTATCCATCCACGTCAACACACTAGCATTGTTCTCATTTGTATTGACAACAAAAGTGCACAACCCAAGGTCATACAACAATGTCTTAGTGCAATGAAACATGTTAACTACATGACAAAAGTGTGCCAAGGTTGTAGGTCTTAATGCAATGGAAAGTGTTCAGTGCATGTGCCAAGCCGTGTACAACAATTATAATACCCATATGAACACATTAAAGTCAATGTGTCAAAACTACGTAAACTAAGTTAAAATATCAAAACTAAACAATTACAATATTAACACATCCATAATGCATCGTCTACAATATTAATTTAATATTGAAATCTACATCAAATTTAATATAGTATATTGTAACATCTTAAAATTAATTATACCGATATTTAAATATACATCAAATTTAATATAGTATCTTGTAACATCTTAGAATTAATTATACCGTGTCATAAATGAAATTATTTGTATGATTATAAAATATCCTCTTCTAACACCTAACACACCTAACACTTACGGTAACCACAATCTCTAACTTTTTTTAAGATCACTTTAATCCAATTTCGAGATCACCATGAAACCAATCATACAAAACATTTCAACTCACTACAAAGTCGATTTACTACAAAGTCGATTTAGATATCACTTTCCAAACTAAACTTATGTACCCGTGACGTAAAAGTACGTCTTTCATGGACATCAATTTGAGAAAAGACCTTCTACCACATCTTCCCTATGTTCCATTTAAACTTTGTGCCTTACTTTCTAAGCATTTCAAAACGATTCGATTCAACTATAACTAATATTTGGGTGCTTAAATTTGTGCATCCTCCTTGCTCTCTTAACTAGCAAGTATTTACCAAATAAAACTAATATATTTTGAAGATGTATGAGGGATCTCCTTTCTCCAAGTTAAAAGGCCCTTGAATGAGGAAGTTGATGGAATGGCCCACCAAGGAGTTAGTGATTTATAAGTCATTTGGGTGTAGAAAGAGGTTCTAGAGAGTCCTAAGTTTGCCCCCATTCCATGGAGTTATTAGATTCATAAGTCATTTAAGGGTGTAGAAAGAGGCTCTAGAGAGTGCCAAGTTCGCCCCATTCCATGGAATTCTACATGGTCATGAGGTCAAAGGGGGTTCAAGGCACATGTGAACTCTCAAAAATAACATAGAAGCAAATGTGTTTGTTATGTTAAGTGACACATCACATTAAGCACTTTCTCTCAAAATAACATAGAAGCAAAGGTGTTTGTTATGTTAAGTGACACGTCACATTAAGCACTTCCTCTCAAGGTAACATAGAAGCAAAGATGTTTGCTATGTTAAGTGACACATCACATTAAACACTTCCTCTCAAGGTGACAGTTCTATGAGAGCAAATTTGAAATCTATCAAAGCTATAAGAACTTATACTCACATACGAGTATTGCAATGGGATGTTGATGAAGAGTTGGCATTGAGGCATTTCTCTCACTCTTGGATCTAATAGTAATTGTCCTCTAGGTGGATATGCGCATTCAATTTCACTAATGCAGATGGGATTTTGAACTATCACATAATTTCTCATTCTATCCTTTTGTGAATTTCTCTCTAGGTTTCTTCATAACATGGATGAATTTGACAGAGTCTATTCAAGGGAATATGGGCAGATTCAATAATGTTTGGAAGCTTTTTAGTGGCATGGATCAATGCGTTTGTTCCCTATATTTGTGGGAGATGTTAGTGACGTTCATAATTGTCTAAAGGCATGCTCAGTGGAACCCATAGCCATGATTAATACCCTAACCTCCACCATAGAGAAATATAAGGCATGGAGAACCCAATTCAAGGCTAGGCACTCTAAAGCAGAGAAATCCAAAGATCGGTTATACACTAAGGTCGCTAAGCACATTTAGATGCTTCAAGATTGGGAAAGCTAGTCTAATGCATATCTTGCCATCATAACTCAACTGTTAACTAGTGGTCCATAAGGGGGTAAACTTTCGCTCTTGCCAGATGTCGCGGGGTCTTGGGTCGTTAACTTGTTTCCTTATGTTTGAGGAAGATGAGCTCTTGGTTGATCATAATCATTTTTAGGTCTTACTCCAAGACCAAAAGGTAGTGTCACCCTAAATAGTATTTGCAAGAAAGCCAATATCCCATACTATTATTTATAAGGTTACGTCAGTGGATTAAAGTGTTTTCAAATAGTATCTAGCCTTGATTCTATACATGAAACCAAATACTATCTCACTTGCAATTTAACTTAATTATATAAAAATAATATTGTCTATATTCAAATAATAACAATTATAACAATAATCTTATTTTCTATATTTTTTAATCATTTATAATTTGATTATATATATATATATATAACTTTACTTTATAATAAAATTTCCATCATATTCGAATAAAATTATAAAACAAGATGTGAATTGGGTTTAGCTTGGGTGGTTGGGAAGTAGATCCTTATCCTCTCCACTAAGGTTCAATTCTTGGAAGTGATATGTTGAGCTCTTAATGAGTATATTATTGTAATGGCTTCGAGCCTTGTTGTTGGAGATTTCCTCCAAATTTTGTAGCCTAAAAAAAATTATAAAACAAGATATAATAACATGAGACTTGGTTATATTCCAAAATTACAAGATTATGAAAAAGAGATGAAGATACAAAAATTATCTTTCATAATTGTTGTTGTACTTTCACATTGGATATTAATTTGGAAAATCACATTCATAATATGTGAAAGGATTTTTTTTAATAAACAAAACTTGTGTGTGTGGGGGGGGAGGGGATGTAACTTGGGTGTTTGGGAGGAATGATTATTACCCTCCCCACCCAGGTTCAATTCCTTGTGAGTGACATGTTGTGCCCTTAAATGGGTATATAATATACTCTTCTTGTTGAGCCCCCAATATTGCACAAGTGTCGTGAACCACAAAAAATATATTTTTGGATATGAGGTTAAACTTTAATTGAGTCTTTGTATTTAGTTTCAAGTATAAGGTTGAGGTGAGATACTACTTCATAGTACATGAACTTTGTGTTGTATCATGAGTGATGACAACATGGGATGTCGGCTATCTTACAGAGACAGAGAGGGGTTGATCCACCCTTTTGTTGCTGGAGTATGACCTAAAACTGCTTCTGATTGGTTGGCAATTAGTCTTCCTTGGACATGGGGAAACAGGTTAATGGCCCACAATCCAAAGACATCTAACAGGATTGGAAGTCTACATCCTTACGAACCACCAACAAGCTATTTCAAGCAACCAAGTTTTGTCACTCGTAATGATGTCTTTGCATATTAAGATCTTGAAATTGTATCAACATAAGCTACATTGGTATCCCCTAAATATTGTAGAATTTTTCATGCATTTGAAAAAAAAAATCTTGAAATAAAAAGTCATTGATATAAATACAAAATAGTTGAACTCCAATTCTTACTTTGTCTTCCTCTTGAGTTTGTACAATGTTTGTTTATTACACTTTAATACTTCTTTAAAAGAATGACTTTTTTTTCATTTTTCTTATTTCATTTTCAATTTCCCTTTCTTTTTTTTCTTTATTCTACTTTTTTTATTTTACCTTTTTTAATACTAAACAAAAAAAAATATGTATTTAATTAACCATTTATATTTATTCTAACCAACTCCCCATGTCCACAACTCCCCATGTCCATGTCATTGTTACTCAATAACCATCATGCCAACCACATTGTCACTTTCTTTTTCCCTTAAGGTTTTGCTCCTTTAAAATAAGTTATGTTGAGCTATCCATTCACAATCCTTTAAAATAAGTGAGGTTGAGCAATCCACCCACATTGGAACCAAGCCAAAGTGGTCATGAAATAAGGCAAATGATAGGTTAGTGAGGAAGTTTACATGCTACCAAGGCATCTTTTTACCCTTCTCTATGATGATGCTAGCATTTAGTGGTAATAGCCACAAATTGTCCTTTTTGTCATTGTGATAGCAAAGTCATTTCTCACTCATTGAAGTGTACACGGACACACTTCATAAACGATGTGATCATTGTTCATCGTCTATTTAAATATTAAAATCAACATTAATCATTCATATATATAATTATTAATTAAATTAAAAAATTATATAAATTATATTTTAAATAAGTTAAGTTTAATTCAAATTTAAATTAAGTTGAGAATAATAATAATTTAAAAGAATAAAAGAAAAAATTGTTTTCATGATTATATTTTTAATATTACAAAATCAGTTTGAAGTAAGAACTAAACCTATTTTTAATTAACTAAGAGTTTGTATTTTTAAACCCGATGAAACATGTTAACAACCTAAAACCTAAAAGCATCTTGGAAAGAGTAAAAAATGTCCTTTTGTGGACAACCAACAAGTTATTTCCAGTCCCATGGTTTTGCTTGAATAATAATAATTAACCAATGAATTATAATAGGTTTTTCCACTAGTGAGATAATTATATAAAATTATGAAAAAAGAAAGAGATGAAGATAGGAAGATAATCATTGTTGTACTTTCACATTACATATTAATTTGAAAAATCACATCCACATTATTAGAATATTTAAAAGAAAAAATCAAATGGGGAGAATTATTTTCAAAAAGAATAAAAGTAAAGTATATTAATATAAATAAAATTTAAAGTTAGGTTAGTATTTGTAGTCATGTATGGGATTAAAGTTAGATGTTATTAAAATTTTATGATTTCTTTGTCGATAACCTTTGGAATGATTAACATGGGATATTGGGTTTTTTTATGGATGTTGTATAGGTTAAACCATTTTTTTGGTCATGGAGTATGACCTAAAACTACTTCTAATTGACTAAGAGCTCATCTTCCTCTAATGTAAGGAAACAGGTTAACAACTCAAAACCTAGAAGTATTTGTCAAGAGTGAAAGTTTGCGCCTTTACAAACCACCAGTTGATTATTTCAAGTGGCCAAGTTTGTCTGATGATGTTGGTGCACATGACCATCCTAATCTCGATTGTGCATTCGGGCAATCAGACACACTAGCTGCAAAGTCAATGATGGATTTTGCAGCTAGTGCATCCAATTCCCGTATGCACAATCGAGATAAGCTCACGGAATGCACATCAAGGTTTTGAGATTGTATACACAAAGGCTAGGTTGATAGCCCTAAGTATTATAGGTTTTATCCTGCTTTGGAAAAAACACAAAAAGGTTAAACTTTGGTTGCATTTATACATAATACAAAATGGTTAAACTCCATTTACATAACACAAAATGGTTGAACTTCAGTAGTTACTTTGTCTTCATTTTGGGTTTGTACAATATTTGTTTATCAATCTTTGACATTTTGTTGGAAGAATGAATTTTCTTTGCTCTCTTTGTTTCATTTTGAATTTTTCTTTCTTTTTTCCTCCTTTGATCTCTCTTCTTCTAACCTTGGCAAGGGATATTGTTCAACTAATTGACCCTTCATTGTGCAATAATGTCCTCTTAACAACTCTTTGTGAATGTTACCCCATCACAATAATGTCAACCTCGTTGTCACTTCTTTTTTATTTTCAAGTTTTTGCTAGATTCTTTACAAATTAGTTATGTTGAGCTATCCATCGACATTCAATGTATCGTCATTGTTCTCATATGTGTTTCCAACAAAAACACACACAAGGTAACCATTGGTGAAGGGAAACCATTCAGCGAATTGATCATTCCTTGTGTAATATTATCTTATTAACAACTCCTTATTTGTTGCCCAAGACTTTGTTAGAATATAATGGATGTGCTCATTTTACCATTGACAATATCTCTATTGTCACCCAACCATAGGCCGAAGCCACCCTCCAAGCACCTTAACCTTGACAGAGAATCACTCCGGGAGCAAACCCTAGGCTAGATAGCCAAACAAAGGGTAGCGCACCTTTCCCCAAGGATAGCGCACCAACAAGAACTGATCAGATAGTCCAAACCCTAGCCAAGAGATATTCCAAGCCAAAACGTAACTGCTAGCTACAGCAGTTGCACCAGCAACTCTCCTCCAAACCTGTGCACAAAACTGGGCACTACAGTGCGCACAAGTGCTGCTCTGCAATTCTGAAACTGCCTGCCAGAATGAAGACTGACCTCCTGTATTTATAGTAATTCTGGCTAACTGCCTGGGCCGACTTCTCATTCTAGGTATTTGTCTGTTCAGTATATTATTATTTCTTCTGGCCGACTTCTTCTCTTGGAGGCTAATAACCTAATATAAATTATCTTCTTGAGTCAACAAGTCTTCTAGGGTTATTAGCCAACTCATTAGGGTTTCTTCTTTCTTCCTGGAGTATTCTATTCTCGTCAGGTTTACACGTGGAGGTAAATACCTCTCGCAGCTACCATTACAGGTAATGGTCTTGAGCACAAAACATACCATTCACCCGGTAGCATCAACATAGTCATCTAGACTATCTCATGACTATCTCATGACTAGATTATGAGCATCATCATCACCATCGGTGTCATCAGCTGCATCATCTCTCGAAACCATAATCCATCTAAGTAATCAGAGATGATGTTGAATAAGTCACTCACACCACAGAGTGATACAAGAGCCATTCTTATAATCTAGACATATGTCCTAGAAGAGTAGATGTTCTGAACCATTTTTTGTCTGGGAAATCTTTGTCCTTTAATCATTTATCTGGCTGATAATCATTTACCAAACTATTGATAGTCTTCAAGGTAATCGGAACAAAATAGAACACAAATGTGTCTATCCATAGTAGTACATAACTATAATCCAGTGGTACACTACCACACCAAGTAGCAAACAAGTACTTGATCAGTAACGTATAGTCATGAACAGTGGAACACATCCACCACAATAGTATACATCTACCGTCATGCAGTCTTCATAACAATCATCTGATATCAACCTGCACAGAAACAATGTTATGATATAAATTGAATCATCTGGGTCAATCTTTCACTCACATCTGTGAGATCTTGAAAGAATATTTACCCTCGGAGTAGAACATCAACGATGGGCTATCTGCGTTATTCTTCTCAAACAAGGAAGAATGATTGTTCTGATTTCTAAGCCTGGACCATTCCTCACCCTGGGCCATTCCTCCGACACTAAACAAAGTGTAACCTAGAGAGAATGAATCTGCCCTAAGGAATGCATGTCCCTGATTGTTGAGCCTGGACCATTCCCCACCCTGGGTCATTCCTCTGGCACTAAACAAAGTGCAACTTGGAGAGAATAAATACACCCTAAGAAATGATTGTCCGGACCATTTCCTCTGTTAACCACAAGAGGAAAAGACTGTCATGTACCAACCTCCAAACTGGACCAATCCTCATGTTAACCACAATGAGAAATCGTTGTCCAGCAAGGCGGGCCAATCTTCTTGAGTAACCCTCAAGAAGAGAGATTTCCCTAGACCACTCCCCATGTTAACCATAATGGGAAGTCATTATCTATGGTACATCAGCAATCTGGACCATTTCCCATTTTAACCACAATGGGAAATCGTTGTTCGTCGAAAATCTCAATCCACTTTCCGAACTGGAAAGAATCTGCTCGTCCTGGACCATTCTTCGAACTGAAAAAAAATGATTGTCCATCAATAATACATCAGTGCTCCCTCCCAACCTGGGAGTCATCTCTTCCTTTTTCAATAAGGAAATCATCTCCATGAGCTCCAGCTTGAGTACGCAAACTCTTTCATTTTGAACAGAAGATTTTACCAAAATGTCTGCTTATTTGCTCATTTGTGGAGATATGTATTGGAGAACCACTTTCTCCTTTCTAGACTTCATCACGGATAATGTAATGCTTGATTTCAAATGTACTTCGGTCTGGAACACTAGTTTAGCTCTAGTCAATAAAGTATATCATTGTTGGATTCCTCTTGCTAGCTCACAACATCGTGGCAAGAGTCAAACTGGAACATATCCATGTGGCACTTCTTCTGTCATCATAAGATCTTTGTCATGGATTGGCAATCCATCATCCTGATCTTCTGAGTAATCATTCTGATATAATATCTCTGTTATAGAGAATTTTCAGCACACTTATGTTGTGCACTGGAGGTTCTCCACCAAGTTATCTTCTTCCATCTACACACAAGGGTCTCTTTCTGGTATGCCTCAAAGTCTTGAGGTTTCTCTTCATACGCTCTTTATTCAATTTCTCTGGAGAACATTATTTGCATTCATCTGATGTAGAACTCCAGCCTATGGATATTGTGAATGATATAATGACTCATGTAGAGGCATGTCTGGTTTACTGGAACAAGTAATCATCATAGTCTTCTCCCTCGGCTGCTGCATCGGAAACAAGTAATCATCATAGTCTTCTCCTCCATCTAGAAGAACGTCTAGTTCTAGATCTCATGATGTTTGCACATATACATTGTTCTTCACCACAACTTTGTGTTCCTCTACTTGATTGTTTTAGTGAGTTCATCGTGCTAGTAACTTTGTGATTCTTGATATAATGACGGGTTGTTATGGCTTCTCTTTCTTCTTGGAATCTTCATGTTTTTTTTCCTGATGTTTTTTTTTTAGCTCATGGAGTTTCTTATAGGATTCTATGCCCCCAAAGATTCCATTTCCTCTCTTTCTTTCATCATGATCAATGGATGCGGATGTGGATGGACAACCCGGGATACTTAGAGGCTTTTCTTCGAAGAAGTCTTCTTCTGCGGTTGAACTGAACACGTACTATCTTCCATGGCTGCTATCATGGATATATACTTCATCGTCTTCAATGGATCATAGGATGAGCTCCCTCCTAATCCTTGCTTCATGTATGAGTGCATATAATTGGCTCCCTCCGTCTGACAGAGTCCACACTTCCGTCTACATCCTTATTGTCTTCTACAAAACGTCATAACTCTTTCTCCAATTTTCTCTTGATTGCTAACTTCTTTCTGTCTTCGCTTCTTCTAAGTCTCTTCAAGATTGATTCTGATTTCGGCTTGTCTTGTAATAGCTTCCACATGATTTGTATGATCTAACTTGTATAATGATAGCAATCCTTATTTTATTGTTTTTCCATAGGTATGGTTCTTCTTGGAACACATTATCTTCCAAGAGATAAATATACAAGATTTGTACAGAGACGATGCAAATAAGATATGTACAAGAACTAAGAAGAGTATTGTTACCTTCAGAAGAAGAAGTCTCTTTCATCCTGCTTAGTCTTCTTTGTAGGTTCCTTTTCTTTGGAAACTGATGCTCCATGTTTCTCCTTCCTTTTCTTCAGCTCGAGACAATGATTCTTGTAGTGACCATACCTTCAGCAGTTGAAGCATTGTATTTCTGAAATATCTTTCTCTTGATTTGACTTCCTCCTTGAACCAAACTTCCTTTTATTCCTGAAAACCTTGAATCTTGTTGTGAAGGCTTGATCAGCGTACTTCTTTTGGGGTTTCTCTTTTGCACTGATCCTTGATTCTTCTTGAGCACAGCAAGTCCAAAGTTCTTCAAATGTAGGATACTCCTTCCTTGTGCTCATGCTTGCGGCAAATGCATCCCATATCTTGGGAAGACCATTGAGTACTATGTTTACCAATTCCTTCTCTAAAATGATCTCTTCAATAGCTTGTAGTTGATCTCTTGACTGAGAGATTCTCACAAAGTATGATGTTATGTTGTCATCATCATTCATCTTCATGTCATGGAGCTCATTCTTTAGACTCATTACTTGTCCAATGTTTCTAACTGAGAAGAGGTTTGTTAGGGTATCGTACATCTTCTTCGATGATTCAAGATGAGAAATGTAGGGTATCAAGTGGTATTTGATAGATCCCACTATGATACTCATGGCATTGATGTCACCGTCTTTGAACTTCTCCATAGTTGCAATGTTCTGTGGTTCCTTCTCTTTTCCTTCTTCAAACTCTAGTTTCACGATCTTTCCTTTCACGATATCCAACACTTTATTCTTGGAAAGGATGAGGTCAATCCTTGTCTTCCACGCTCTGAATTTAGAATCTCCATCTAACTTGTTCTTTGACTTCATAGAGTAAGTCATGGTTGCTTTGACTTGGTCAACCCTAGATTTGACCAAAAACTCAAACTTCACATCTTGGCTTGCTGAGAGTACCAGGAGATGTGCTAAGCTAGGGCGCATTGATCTATCTGGAGATTAGGTCAATCCCTTCACTTAAGGTGCCTCAACGAGAGGATTAGGGTTTCTGCAACTGCACCTACTAGTAACCCCAGTGGCAGTGCTATGGTGACTGTGCCTGCTAGAAACCCTAGCGGCAGTTCTTTAACGAGCTTAATATCCTTACGGCTATGTTTCCTTCCAGTGGTTAGACTAAATGAAGGAGGTGTGGGCCCATAACCTGTTAGAATATAATAGATGTGCTCGTTTTATTGTCACCCAACCATAGGTCGAAGCCACCCTCCGAGCACCTTAACCTTAACAGAGAATCACCCTGGAAGCAAACCCTAGGCTAGATAGCCAAACAAAGGGTAGTGCACATTTCCCTAAGGATAGCGCACCAACAAGAGCTGATCAGATAGTCCAAACCCTAGCCAAGAGATATTCCAAGCCAAAACGTAAATGCTAGCTGCAGCAGCTGCACCCGCAGCTCTCCTCCAAACCTGCGCACAAAACTGGGCACTACAATGTGCACAAGTGTTGCTCTGCAATTATGAGACTGCCTACCAGAATGAAGACTGGCCTCCTGTATTTATAGTAATTATGGCTAACTGTCTGGGCCGACTTCTCATTCTGGGTATCTGTCTATTCAATATATTATTATTTCTTCTAGTCAACTTCTTCTCTTGGAGGCTAATAACCTAATATAAATTATCTTCTTGAGCCGACAAGTCTTGTAGGGTTATTAGCCAACTCATTAAGGTTTCTTCTTGTTTCCCGAAGTATTCTATTCTCGTCAGGTTTACACGTGGAGGTAAATACCTCCCGCAGCTACCATAATATCAACAGACTTGGCATGCCAACCTCATTGTCAGTTTCTCTTTTCCTTCATGCTAGATTCTTTACAAATCAAGGATGTTGAGCTATCCATATGACACGTCATGTCAACGCAATGTCATCGTTCTCATATGTATTTGCGACAAAAGTATACACCCCAAGGTTATACAATAATGTCTTAATGCAATGAAACATGTTGACTACATGAAGAAGTGTACCAAAATTGTACGAAAATGTCAAGTCAAAACTATACAACAATGTCTTAGTACAATAAAAACATGTTAATTGCATAATAATTGTTTATACGATTATAAAATCTGCTCCTTCCCAATATCTCTACATTAATATATTGCAACACAAACTTTAAGATCATTTTCCAAACTACTCATATAATCAACACATTTCAACCAAATGCAAAGTTGGTGTAGAGATCAGTTTCCAAACCACTCATATAATTGAGACATTTCAGTTCACTACAATTATTAAATCGACCTTCCTCATGATTACTTGCAAAGGACTCGAACCCGTGACGTACCGCCTACCACATTGTCCCTAACTTACATTTACACACCATGCCTTACTTTCTAAGCATTTCAGAAAACTTGGAAAATACACAACAATCACACCCACAACAACTATTGAAAAAATACAACATAACTAACCTAAATAATTTCTCACGCCTACACACCGACTTTGTTCAGTACTCGCGAACCTTGATCACAAATTAAATTTATGAATTCGTCACTTAAAACCGCTTTGTTTGGTGAAATATAAACCGCCGGGTTCACCAAAACAACCATTCGAGTGGGGCCCACAACAGCGATAGACGAACTCAGAGGTGGTAGGAAATGAAGACGTGATAATGGCAGAAGCCCTCATGGTTTCTACAAAACGCAAGCGCAAAGCTCCAATACAGTATTGCAATGGCTCACACCCAGAGCGTCGTCGATGAATTTCTGTATATGGATCTGATCTGATAGAAGTTCATTGTCTGAATCTGGTATTTTGAGATTACCGGGGCGAAACTTTCATGCAGGACTTTGTAGTTTAACAATTTTGAATTCGCCAGAGAATTGAATTTAACCATGGAAGCCAGCGCCGGCTTGGTTGCCGGTTCTCATAACAGAAACGAGTTCGTGGTCATCCATGGACACGAGGAGGTCGGATATTTACACAGGACTTAGTGTTTTCGTAGGCATTGTTGGTTACGTTCAGGTTGTTGTGCTGATTTTAAGTTTGAGAATGAGAATTTTTTTCTTTTTCTTGTGTTGCATTGCAGCCGAAGCCTTTGAACTCGTTGAGTGGCCACGTCTGCCAGATTTGTGGCGAGGACGTCGGGCTTAACACGGACGGCGAGCTGTTCGTCGCGTGTAATGAGTGTGGGTTTCCTGTCTGTCGGCCGTGCTATGAGTACGAGAGACGAGAAGGAAATCAGTCGTGTCCGCAGTGCAATACTCGTTACAAGCGTCACAGAGGTTATTTGTTTGCTGTGGAACTCTTTAAAATTTATGTTGAATTTGGATGTTCTTGGCAAATTTATTATACTTCATGTAGAATTTTTTAGAAGTTCTAAATTTTATGTCGAATCTGCATGGTTTCAACCGTATTATAGTCAGTTAAATTTGCAAGTGTGTTGAATTTCGACGTTCTTTGCAAATTTATTCCAATCCATGTCGAGGTCTTCAAAATTTGCAGAGTTTATGCTGAATGTTCAATGTTCTCGGCAGTATGAAAGTATCATTCATGTTAGATTTGCAAATTTGTGTTGAATTTGAACGTTCTTGGTAAATTTATTATAATTCAGGTCGAATTTGCACGTTTTTGTTTAATTTATCGTCAAATTCAAATCGAATTTCCAATTTCTTAACAATTTATCGTCTATCGTTCTGCACTTGTACTTTCTGGGTAGATTTAGCAGGATTTATGACTTTAATGGTGATGAATTTGGTCATATGGTGCGGCATTTGCAGGGAGTCCACGAGTGGAAGGTGACGACGATGAAGAAGACGTTGATGACATAGAACAGGAATTTAACATGGAGACTCAGCAAAGAAACAGGCAGCAGATCACCGAGGCGATGCTCCACGGACGCATGAGCTATGGCAGAGGTCCCGACGACGAAAATTCACAGATTGCTCATAATCCAGAGCTTCCTCCGCAGATTCCTATACTTGCAAACGGCCACTCGGTACCGATCAATGCCTCGAATTTTCTTTGACGAAATTTCTGGAGAATGCATAGAATTCAATTCAAGAATTAGAAAATCTTGCCGAAATGCATAAAGTTGGCTTTTAGAAATCCTATATTTGCCTTTGTTGCAAATGAAAAACATTTAGAAATTTGTTTTAAGTCGAAATCAAATGGTTTTGGAACAAAATGCAAAAGATGTCCTAAAAAAATACAAATTTTGCGACAAAGAAATTGAGGCAGGATACTTTTTACTTAATTCCAGAGATGTATTTAAGATTTAATCAAATAATTTCGCTCAAATTGCATAAGTTACACCAAAAATTAGAAAAATTGCTTCCAGGATTTTGATAGACTGGACAATTAAAAAAAGAAAGGAAAACAAGCGCAGAACGCACAAAATAAATTGATGAAGGGAAGTGTGGACATATGTGTGTTTGAAGTTTAAAAGAATAGGTACAGAACGCAGGGAGTTCAATGCAAATGCTTGAAGCTTGGAATGATCATATTTGTCTAATGGTATTAGTTTTTGAATTAAGGTTGTGAGTGGGGAGATTCCAACGTCATACTATGCAGAAAACCAATTGCTTGCCAACCCTGCAATGCTGAAGCGTGTGCATCCAAGCTCCGAGCCGGGTAACGATTAGCTTCATTTCTGTTAATTTCTATCGAATTAATTTAATTCTACGTGGAAATTCAAAGTTTCGAACACTGTTGTGTATTGGAATGTGTCGCTTTGAAACAGGGAGTGGAAGGATCATCATGGATCCAAACAGGGATATTGGTTCTTATGGCTTTGGGAATGTGGCTTGGAAGGAGCGAGCTGATGGTTATAAATCGAAGGACAACAAATCAGGCCAATTGGATATGACGGAAGGCAGATATCAATATAATGGAGGGTTTGCACCAAATGAACCTGAAGATTATATTGATCCTGATATGCCAATGTAAAAGCTCTGTTCTGCTCTCTTTTGGGCTGCATATTTGAATGTACCAAATTTGTTCTGAAAGATCAAATTCTTCGTTTTTCATGGTTTGGTAATTCTAAGCTCGAATGTTGTACTGAGAAGCTTTAATTTTGCTGCAGGACCGATGAAGCAAGGCAGCCATTGTCCCGAAAAGTGCCAATTCCTTCAAGCAAAATAAATCCATACCGAATGGTCATTGTAATTCGACTGATAGTGCTTGCTATTTTCCTCCGCTACCGTCTCCTGAATCCGGTGAAGAATGCATATGGGCTCTGGGGCACTTCTATTGTTTGTGAAATCTGGTTTGCCTTGTCATGGATCCTTGATCAGTTTCCTAAATGGTTTCCAATCAGTCGTGAAACGTATCTTGATCGACTGGCATTAAGGTAACCCACATGCGTATCAATTCATGCCCTCAATTGCAACAAATCAATGGAATTATTTTGGAAAACCATGTGAAAAACTCACCTGGCATAGATAGATACCCTTCATAGACATACCTTTCAAAAATTTAGACGAGGCCTTACTTTGTATTATTTTGTCAGGTATGAACGAGAAGGCGAACCATCAATGCTTGCGTCTGTTGACCTGTTTGTGAGTACTGTGGATCCACTGAAGGAGCCTCCATTGGTTACTGCCAATACAGTATTATCAATCCTCTCAGTAGACTACCCTGTAGACAAGGTGTCCTGTTATGTCTCTGATGACGGAGCGTCGATGCTTACTTTTGAATCTCTCTCTGAGACCTCAGAATTTGCCAGAAAATGGGTACCGTTCTGCAAGAAATTCAGCATTGAGCCACGGGCTCCCGAAATCTATTTCTCTCAGAAAATTGACTATCTGAAGGACAAATTTCAACCCACATTTGTCAAGGAGCGCCGGGCCATGAAGGTAAGTAAAGGGGATCTGCAAATTCAGAAGGGAATTTCAAATTTCATTTCAGCAGAGTATCAGCTTTAAATACTCTAAAATTGCATGGTTTGTGCAGAGAGAATATGAAGAATTCAAGGTGCGCATCAATCGAATGGTTGCGAAGGCCTCTAAAGTGCCCAAGGAAGGATGGACAATGCAAGATGGTACGCCTTGGCCTGGTAACAATACCCGTGACCATCCCGGTATGATCCAAGTGTTCTTGGGTCACAGCGGAGGCCTTGATACAGATGGCAATGAGCTTCCTCGGCTAGTATATGTTTCTCGTGAGAAGAGACCTGGTTTCCAGCACCACAAGAAGGCCGGTGCCATGAATGCTTTGGTAAAAAAAATTCCATTTCTTTGCCCGTTTACCTTGAATTCAGGCTCTTAGAGAATCAATGTTATTTCCGCTGAATTTCAATGCAATTGTATGCAGGTTCGGGTTTCTGCTGTGCTCACCAACGCTCCTTTTATGCTGAATCTAGATTGTGATCACTACATCAACAACAGCAAGGCAATCAGGGAAGCCATGTGCTTCATGATGGATCCTCAGGTTGGGAGAAAAGTCTGCTATGTCCAATTCCCTCAGAGATTCGATGGCATTGATCGCAATGACCGTTATGCTAATCGAAACACCGTATTCTTCGATGTATGAATCTTTATACCCTTGAAATGCAATTCCAACAATGCTCTACTGCATTTTCCTTTCTTTGTTAAAAATGTTTCAAGTCTTAGTGATTGCATTTAAAATGGTGGGCTCTATAGATCAACATGAAAGGTCTGGATGGAATTCAAGGGCCAGTATATGTGGGAACTGGATGCATGTTCAGAAGACAAGCTCTATATGGGTATGGGCCTCCCAAAGGCCCAAAACGCCCCAAGATGGTGACCTGTGATTGTCTCCCTTGTTGCGGTCCTCGTAAGAAGCTGAATAAGTCTCCGAAGAAAACCAGTGGCAAGAAAAGTGCAGGAATCCCAGCTCCTGCCTTCAATTTGGACGGGATTGAGGAAGGAGTAGAAGGTAGGTGGAATTTAATCTCAAACTCTGGCCCTCTGTTTTTCCTTGTTTTTTTCTTGTCTATAGAGCTTAATAAATGGGCCTTGTGCAGGTTATGATGACGAGAGAGCATTGTTGATGAGCCAACTAGACTTTGAGAAGAAGTTTGGCCAGTCTTCTGCTTTTGTTCAATCCACTCTGATGGAGAATGGTGGTGTTCCGCAAACAGCAAATCCTGCTGAATTGTTGAAGGAGGCTATTCATGTCATCAGCTGTGGATATGAAGACAAAACCGAATGGGGAAAAGAGGTAAAGTAAAAACCATCCACGACTTGCTTTAATCCAATTTTAGTTTAGGATCATCTTATACCTGTTCAATCTGATTTTTTTAAATTCAATTAGTTTTGGTCTACCAGGTGTCTATCTAAACACGACTTATGGTACTCTAATATACTGGATATGCTAAATATACAAAAACCACAGTTGGGAGCACTGCTCCAGAATATAATATGGTTATTACTACAACCTACTGGATAAAGAAATGGAGCGAACAAATCTCCATAAGATGAAGTTAATTCTTTATTGCACCTCTTAACTGCGTTGTTGAGAGAGTGAAACAGTGTCAGTCTATACTCATTTCTGCAACCTTACTCGTAAAAGCCCCATTTCTGTGCAACCTTACTCGTAAAAGCCCCATTTCTGTGCAACCTATTAATTGAAAATTTAGTAATTAGTAGTTGGTTAAATTGAATATCAGAGGAGACAGCAGTTCTATTTGGACAATTTCTGGCTAGCCAGAGTATTTGCAAATTTCAACAATATTTTGATCTGCTTAAAAAGGGCTGATTGCTCGCTGTCTTGGTCAATATTGACTTAGTATTAGCGACACACAATGCATCAAATCAAGAGAGAAATTCTGAATTTTTGTCGTGTATAATATTTTATGTTTCCCTTGCAGCTTGGATGGATCTATGGATCAGTCACAGAGGACATTCTGACTGGATTCAAGATGCACTCTCGAGGCTGGCGGTCCATTTACTGTATGCCCAAACGAGCTGCATTCAAAGGGTCTGCTCCAATCAATCTATCAGACCGTTTGAACCAGGTGCTGCGTTGGGCTTTGGGATCAGTAGAAATTTTCATGAGCAGACATTGCCCTCTCTGGTATGGCTATGGAGGAGGTCTGAAATGGCTTGAAAGATTTGCCTATATCAACACCATTGTCTATCCATTAACCTCTCTCCCCCTCATTGCCTATTGCACACTTCCCGCCGTCAGCTTGCTCACTGGCAAATTTGTGATCCCTCAGGTATGCTGTTAGCCAGTTTCGGTATATCAGAAAATTCACCTTCGTATGTAGGATATGGGTAAGATTTTGAAAATTATTGTTGTCAAGGGAATTCGATGTTTCTAACAATTTTATCGTGGCCAACTTTTATTGTTACAGATCAGTACTTTTGCAAGTCTATTTTTTATAGCTCTTTTCATCTCAATTTTTGCCACTGGTATTCTGGAAATGAGGTGGAGTGGAGTGAGCATTGAAGAATGGTGGAGGAATGAGCAGTTCTGGGTTATTGGAGGTGTTTCTGCACATTTTTTTGCAGTTATTCAAGGTTTGCTCAAGGTACTGGCAGGCATTGATACAAATTTCACAGTCACTGCCAAGGCATCAGATGACGGTGAATTTGGGGAACTGTATGCATTCAAATGGACCACACTCCTCATTCCTCCTACAACCCTGCTTGTCATCAACCTGGTGGGGGTTGTTGTTGGCGTAGCGGATGCAATCAACAATGGATTTCAGTCATGGGGTCCTCTGTTGGGTAAGCTTTTCTTTGCATTCTGGGTCATTGTGCACCTGTATCCTTTCCTCAAGGGTCTCATGGGCAAGCAGAACCGAACACCCACCATTGTGGTTATCTGGTCCATTCTCTTGGCATCTGTTTTCTCTCTTTTCTGGGTAAGAATTGATCCTTTCTTGAGCAAGGTTAAAGGCCCAGATACTAAACAATGTGGCATCAACTGCTGATTCTTTGATATTCAAGTTTCAACCTTCTGGAAGAGAGCAATGACAACAACAGGGAAACACTAAAGAGGCACCAAGAGTATACTAGATATAGAGTGCTGGGAAAAGTATTTCCTATTTTTTGTTTAGAGATTCGTAATGTAAATAATCACGTCTGCCAATAAGTGGATAATTGGAGGCTTTTTAATTTCCAGAGGTCACATCTGATTTGGTCTCTTTGAGATATGCTTCAAAGAATGCAAGATAAAAGTTTAGTTTAAATAAGTAAATGATGTTTCTCTCAGCTAAGCCACGAAGGACCCCTGGTAAATGTCATATGCAGCTGGATTCTTTTGTTTGTAAGGATGTATCATTGGCCGTCAACTTACTTCTTCTATTATTTTATATCTCTGGGATGTAATTCATTAGCTCGTTCTGCTCATAATTAAGCAGCTTTTACACGAGCTTGAGATGGTTGTAACAGTTTAAGTACAATTCTTAGTTATGTCGAGCCCGGTTTGTAAAACTCGATAATGGCATTGTTGCACATTGGAGATAATCTCATATTATGTGTTTGAGATTTTGTGTATTTCAGATTCATATTACATAGACCAGCAATAATATTGTACATTCTTTTACTTCTGCCGCAACTAAATTTAAAATATAGCATTAGCACATGATGGTTCTACAGTGTGCCAACTGCCCTAATTCATTTTGAGCACTCTGCTATCTACTTTTAATTCAAACAAGTGCGCACTACGTAACATTATCAAATGCAACTTATTATAGTTAACTAAATGCACTAGGTTTGGGTGATTTGCACTAAGTAACATTATCAAATGCAACATATTATAATTATTTATTGATATATTTTCAATTCATTCCAAACCTATTACTTTGTATAATTTAATTTTGATTTTTTAAGCACATAACTGCCTCGAAATATCAAAAAGAACTGTCTGGGAAAGAATATCCAACAGCTCCAATTTTTGCTCTATTATAACAAGAAATGGAAAAAAGAAATGGAACCCAAAAGATTTATTAAAACCTCGAAATGACACAAAATCACAGAGTTTCTGTGATGTTGGGAAGTATCAAAAACTAATGTCATTTCAGATGAAGCACCCATAAGAGTATCAACCTTCAAAATACCTTGTGCAGTTTGAAAATATCATTCCCTCTTGAAAAAGCTTGCAAATTTTGAGTGTTTTTATCACACTACTGAAATCACTAAATGCAATTTGCATATTTTTACATGCCATAACTGCACTGCTGTGACTTGGTAAATTTCAAGGGTTACTGGAGGCTTTCAATTTCACTTGGCAAATATGCTCTTCTATCTCCTGTTGTTCAATTTTGTAAAGCTCCTGCATGAGTTGTAACTTCCTCGATTTCCGTTCAAGACGTTTTACAACCTCCGCATAATCACTTTGATGATCAGATGGATCTTCAAGGATTCTGCTTCCAGTCAAAATGTCGTCAGTGACCAATTGATCTCCTTTCCGTTCCCCACTCTTGCTTTCTGATTTGGAAAGCATATCCTGGGGTCTCTGCTCATCATCTACCTCAGTTTCATTGAGTAGCATAATGATTCGATCATGCAGTTGCTTGTTTTTACCTCCAGTATCTTCCTTGTTCTTCACCCCATCATGATTCTCCACACCATGATCAGTTGAAGCTGAGAAAGTTACTCCCGTTTGATAGCCTTCACACAGTGAAGGATTTCCAGGGGATAAAGAAGGCACAGGCATAGTGCTTGCATGCACGACATTGGGACAAGATTCAACTTCTTTTCGCTGTTTAACTTGTGCTCCCATGCTGGTTCTATCTGTAGACAGCACTTCAAAAGGCAGCTGATTACAAGTTTGACTATCTTGATAAATAGCTTTCTCATGTTCAAGTTGTGGTTCATCTTCTGTAGCTGAGACTCTATTCTGTTTGTATAACTTCTCTTGACTTTCATTGCCTGAAAAAGTCTGTACACCAGATATGTCTAGTCTTTTAATATCTGAATGGGGAGTGACACAGCTACCATTGCCAAAAACTTGTTCAAGTATACTGAAAAGCTCCTTATCATGCTTGTTGAATTCTTGGATATCACTCTGCTTAATGTTCAAGTACTTGTACTTCATGTTCCTAAACTTTTGAAACAGCTTGTCTGTTGAGATATAGTGCCCGATCTCCTCTTTCAATTTTCTCGTCATTTCAGTCCAAAACCCTTCATGCTTGCATAAAGACATTGCATCTCTTAAAGATGTCACACCATGTACGCCACGATTTATTCCATCTTGTACAGTAGAAGCGATAACAATTTCATCTCTCAATCCCCACTTTACCCTCTTAACACGCCGCTTTACTGTCTTAACACCTGACCGAAGCACTAAATTATCCACATTGGCCTTACGTTCACTCTTCTGGTCTTCATTCTGCCCCTCTGCTCCCTTGCCGTCGTTTGCAGGAGACCTAACAGCTGATAAGCATGTGCTCAATAACACACCATGCCCTCCATTTTTAAAGCAATCCTTTCCACCCTCTTGTATTGGCGTTTTATCACCTGGAAACCTTTCATTCCAATTTAGCACAGGCCTCACCTCATTTAGATTTCTCAAATCAGGGCCAGTGGAAGGGTGAGATGAGTAAGCTGCAGTCAAGGGTTCTAATGATTTTCTTTGTGTAGACAACACTGTATCAACCAAAAGTGTAGCACCACCTGATACTTCTCCCTTTACAGATGAACCAGGAGAACCATGGTGGCCTGATATTTGTTTCCCATCATTGCCATACATTTGCTCAAGTATACCAAAAAGCTCCTTATCATGCTGATTTAGTTGTTGAACATGACTCTTCTTTCCTACAAAGTATTTATTCTTTATGCACCTGAACTTGGTAAATAACTTTAATGCCGATGCACACTGCCCTGTTTCCTTGTTCAATTTCTCGGCCACTTCATCCCAAAACCCTTTGTGTGACTTGAAATGTGTTGCATCTGTTGCAGAACTCACACCGTCTAAACCACAATTCACACCATCTCTTACAAAAGAAGCAATAACAATTTCATCTTTCAAATCCCATTTCAATCTCTTAACACTGGACCCAGTTGTTAAACTATCCAAACCGACTTCTTCTTTCCTGTTGCTTCCAAGATGTGCATCTTTCCCCTCCTTGCTATTTTCTGAATATTTTTTGGCTGAAAACTCTTCATTATGTGACATCGTGCGGCCATCTCCTCCATTGTTCTTCAAGCAAGTTCCTTTATCTTGTTTTGGAGTTCTTTCACTGAGAAAAGACCTTTCATTCCAATTAACGTCGGGCTCCTTTCTCTTGTTTTGATTTCTCAAATCAGAGCAAGTGGAAAGGTGAGAAGAGTGGGCTGTGGTCAAGGGTTTCAGTGATTTTCTTTTTGCAAAGATGGTGCCACCAGATATTTCTCCCTTTACATCTGCATTGAAGGAGCCATGGTTGTGTGATCTTTGTTTCCGAACATTGCCAAACATTTGGTCAAGTATGCCAAAAAGTTCCTTATCATGTTTATTATGTTGTTGAACATGATTCTGCTTTTGTACAAGGTATCTTATCTTCATGCTCCTGAACTTAGTACAAAACTTCCATGGTGATACACACTTTCCTGTCTCTTCTTTCAATCTCTCGGCCACTTCATCCCAAAACCCTTTGTGAGTCTTGAAACGTGTTACTTCTTTTGCTGAGTTCACACCATGTAAACGACAATTCACACTGTCACTTACAACAGAAGCAATAACAATGTCGTCTCTCAAATTCCACTTCAATCTCTTACCACTGGACCCAAATGTTGAACTATCCAAACCAACTTCTCCTTTGCTATTGCTTCCAATATCTGCATTCTGTTCTTTCACCACATCAATATGTACTGAAGATTTTTTGGCTGAAAGTTCTTTATTCTGATACATTCCACGGCCATATCCTCCACTGTTTTTCAAGCGAGTTTCAACATCCTGTTTTCTTGGAGTTCTTAAAATAGATGAGCTTTTGTTCAATGTAATCCCATCATCCTGCTTTCGACTCCCGGGACTACAACTAGTACAATGGTGATAAGAGTGGAATTTTGACATGCATTTAGCTGATTTCTTTTCTGGAAATCGCAACTTACCCTCCAGGAGACTATCGATCTCAGCAGTGTCTCCTTTCGCGTCTGAATGGATGGCATCAGACAGGCCTCGTTTTTTTCCCTTGCTATTTTCAAATGCTTGGGCAAGTATCCGGAAAACCTCCTTATCGTGCTGATTCAATTGTGGATTTGGACTCCTCTTATTATCCAAGAACCTTCTCCTCGTGTCCCTAAACTTGTAATAAAGTTTCCCCCTGGACACGCATTTCCCTGTCTCCTGTTTCAATTTCTTGTTCACTTCATCCCAAAACCCCTCACTCCTCTTGACATGTATTGCATCTGCTGCAGATCTCACCCCTTGTAAGCCACACTTTATACCATCTACAACAGCAGAACACATAACAATTTCATCTCTCAATCCCCACTTTACTCTTTTCTTCTTATAACTCCTCCGTTTTGCAACTGCTTTAGTACTAGAACCACGGATACAATTATCGTTTCGAGGCTCATGCTGTCCGAGAACTTCAGCTTCGTCTATTGGTTCATTTTTAGGCCCGACAACCCCCTTGTCTTCACGTTCTTCCTCCAGATCAGCCTCACTATCAGAACTCAAATTCATTCTCAGTACGAAAACTCCGAGATCACCGTCACTATCCTGCTTCTGCTCCATGCATAAAACCCCGTCCTAATCTGAAGCACAGCCTGCAGAGAAACACCCACAAAGAATCAAAAAGTCCGATAATGTACTAGACCCTAGTTTTCCATGACCAATAAACCCATTGTTATTCTCAGGAAAAAAATCCCCAACTAACTATATATCAAATCACTCTGCCCAGAAGCAGTGGAGTGCTACTGCTGATAACACAGGCTCTGAAATACGGCCAAAATGTTAGAAAAACATATGTGTATATGCCAATATCTTACTAATCTAAGGTACAATCAAAAATAGAGATAGATAATGGTATATCTCAAAAAAGACTAACAGGACATGTACAGGTGCTGAAAGTATATGAAAAAAATGCATGAAGTCAAGCTATGAATGAGGGAGGCATGCAGGTGCCGGTTACGAGAGAAATAAATTCAGCCATCAGATAAGCAAGCGTTCAAGAACAATGGAGGAATAACGGGAAAGCTAGGCCATCCAGGAAGTAAGTTATTTTCTTTCTGTTTCTTTCTATAAAGAAAATAAATTGAGAAAGCTCAGGAAGCTCACCCCACTTTTTTCTTTCCATTGTAACTGCTCTCAATTTAACAAAGTCCTGCGTGTGTTGTGTTTAAGACCTCTCTTGCTTTTCTCAGTATGGGTTCACATTTTTTTGTTGATGTGGGAGCTATGAACTTTGACTCTTCTGCATTATCATAGGTAAAAGTTAAACCACTTTTAAGGGTAGTCCAAGTCGACCAACGCAGAAACACATGATCATGGTTGGGGGCTTAAGCCTGGGCTATTATTGTGTAGATGTCCCATGTCAACCACTAGAGCACTGCCCGGCCAATTTAGACCACTGCCCAGCCAGTTTAGAACCCATGTCAACCACTAGAGCACTGCCCGGCCAATTTAGACCACTGTCCAGCCAGTTTAGAACTTTTTTCCTAGAATCACTATTCCCTAGAACCAGAGCAAAGTTAATAAATTACAAATTATTTGGCATAGATTCATCTTAACCTTGGATCTATAACATCTTAACCCTGGATCTATCTATAAAACAAATATCTATATAAAACAAGAAAAAAAAAGGGATCTATATAAAACAAGTAATATAAAACAAGTAAAAGAAAGAGGACGGGATTAAAAACAAGTGCAAACCTAGTTTAAATGGGGGTTTCTCTTTTTATTAGATTAAAAGGCAGGCTTGTATTATTACATTAGAAACCCCAAGTGCAAACCTATCAGTGTGTACAAGCCTCTAGGTGCTTTGCAAGCCTCTGAATGCTTAAAAGCTTCATATTTAAATGGATCTATAAGCTTGCAGCAATTTTTGTTTCATTTCATTTTGTTTGCATTACTCACATTTTCCATTTTATTATGTTTTGCATTACCCCACAAGTATGCATGGAGGTATAAACAGAAGTATGCATAGAGTATAAACAGAGATCTCTCCCACCCTGAGCTGTAAGAGTATCTCCATTATCTCAGTACAAAACTGCATTGTCCAGTGCAAAAAAAATGCGTTAAGTACAATAATAATTAACTTGAAACCCTGGAATACCTGTATAACATTTTCCTGGCATTGACAAAGGCCTCAACTGGAATACCCTACATGTTGAATTTTCTAAAATATTTCCACTGTGGAAGGCTTGCACTTTAACACTAATTATAAAATTTACAATGCGTTGTAACATGGGAAACAAAATGCTGCATTTTTCTACAGAGGATTTGTGGATTTTCTAGCATTTTCTGTAACAACGATTTTCAGTTGAAAACAGTGGAATAATACACAGTTTCTGGAGTGAACTGCGATTCTTCCTGTGGGGATTTTGTCTTACCAGATTAAAATAGAAAGCCGCTGGAATAAGTTCTGAAACGCTGCAGCCTCGAGATGGAACTCCAAGAAAACTACAGAAACAAACAGATGCAAGCGCAGCCCGCCGATTTTAAGTTGAAGTGCAGTCAACTTCTGTAACAACGTGCGAACCCTAGATATGGAGATTTATGCATGTAAAATACATCGCATAATAAGTTATATTGTTACTTGTGATAGATTGCTTTATAGGGGTTTTCTTTATGCTTTGAAACAGGGTCCCATGCTGCGGATTGGGATCAAACTGAGGCGGGAAATTATAATTTCTTGGTTTTCGTATTGGACAATTTAATTTATAATTTTTGTTGGTTTTGTATATTGGACCATTTTAATTATAAATTATAATGTTATGAATTGAATTTATAAATTTTCATATAATTTAGGAGTTAGGAGTGAGGAGTTAGGAGTGAGGGTATTTTGTTTCACAAACAAAGTGTTTCATATACTAATTTGATGTTTCATTTGAAAGTGATCTTATAATTTTATTATTATTATTATTATATTCATGTATAATTGAATTTAAATTTGATAGTTCTTTTAATCTGTAACAATTTCACATATAACAATACTTCCTTCTCACATTTTAGTTAAGAACTCATATTTAGGACATTCAATAAATTGTTGGGTTTAAGTTCTTGAAAATCCATCATCAATAACATTATGGTTAACTCTTTAAACTTGTGAACAATAAGAAGTCAAACATGCACACAAACAAATAAGTCAACACATATGTGAAGGGGAAATCCAACATTCTTTTTATGAATCTAACAAGCAAGTTGCATCATGAGGAGAGGTGTTGAGTTCCATGTAGCATGTGTTTTGCCATTGCTACATCATGTTGAGTGCAAAACCATTATGCATGTCTTTTGGGTGTGAAGCCCCTTTCAAGTGCTAAGTATGGAGAGATTCATAATGCATTCATGTAGTTTTACGCTGACATGGCACTCACGCATTTATGTTTGACTATATTTTATTGTATTATATGTGTTGTTTTGGGTCAATTTGTGGACTTAGGTAAGTGTATTTGACTTGTAAATTGTTGTACATTATCGTATTTGTTTGACAAAATAGGGTATTATCACATAGGACTAAGTAACCACTTATGCCACCAGATCAAAGATCATAACACCAATGTTTTTACATGGTTAAAACCCTTGAAGAGGGAAACAATCCACGGCCCATCCAGCGTGGCTACTTGAGACAATGTATTAATGCAAAAGAAAAACATTTTACAAGAGACTATTTCTCACAATCGATCATCAGCAAATGACCCTCCATGCTCTTTAAATAGAGATCATGGAACAATCATCTGCTGAGCCACAGATCAATATAGTCATTAAAATCAAGAAGAATGTGAGTCGTTGCATCACTCTATGTCTAGAACATATCATGAGTGTCAAATTATATAACTACAAATGCATACTAGAGAAACACACTTTTACCTAAAGACACATTAGACCAAGTTGATCTTAACTAAATCATAAGTGTCTAAATATCCTAGCATCCCCCCTCAAGAACAACTTGGGACATGATTGAAGGATATACAAAGGTGACACAATAGGAGAAGGAAGGAGGCATTAGAGCCTAACCCCCTTAATAACAACTTCTTGAAATCCTAACATAGATTGAAGTTTGGAAAACTTCACTTATGTAAGAGACTTTGTAAAAATGTTTGCAACTTGATCTTTTGTGAGGCAAAAGAGCACTTCAAGAACTTGATCATGAATGAGCTTTATGATGAATTGCATTTGTAGCTCAATGTGTTTGTTGTGTTGGCGTTGAACTAGATCTTTGGCAAGCTTTATTGCACTATGTTTGTCACACCAAAGTGTGGTAGGATGTTGTTGTTGGAATCTAAACTCTTAAAGCATCTATCAAAGCCATAACGCTTCTTGACTTGCATTAATTGTTGCTCCATAGTTTGTTTATGCTTAAGAAATAACAATAGCCCATTGTTTTTTACAAGCTCAAGTGATAAGTCTAGAACCAAGATTGAATGCATAACATGCAATAGACTTTCGATCATCAGGGTTGCCAGCCCAAGCTGAATCAGTGAAACCAACCAACAAAGGAATCCTCCCTAAACTGTATTATATCTCCAACTGAACTATAGCCCGAACATATCGAAGTATCATTTTTGCTACTTTCCAATGGCTCTCATGGGGTGTTTGCATATATTGGGCAACAAGACTAATAGTAAAGGAAATATCAAGACGAGTATGAGTCAAATACAAAAAGCTACCAACTAACTAATGGTACAAAGTGGCATCAACCTTTGGAGCAGTACATGCGGCAACAAGTTTGACTCTAGATTGGAAGGGAGAAGGGGTTGGTTTACAATATTCCATGTGATAGCGATGAAGAAGGTCACATCCGTACTTATATTGAGAAAGGGAAATGTCTTCTTTAGTTTGTAATACTTAGAGGCCAAGGAAATAATGCAAATAGCCTCAGTCTATCATTTCAAATTTCTTTTTAAGGTTGGATTTCACATGGGTTAAAAGTTTAGGGTCACTATGAGTGAGGATAAGGTCATCGACATAAAGAACAAGTATTATGAGATGGCTTCCTACTTTCTTGGTATAGACATTGGGGTCATAATGACATCTAGAAAAATTGTTGTCAAGAAGAAAGTTATCCATTTTACCATACCAAGGTTGAGGAGCTTGCTTAAGACCATAGAGAGATTTCTTAAGGCAGCATACAAAGTTGGACTCATTATGAACATAGACAAAAGGTTGTTCCAGTAGATTTCTTCTTGCATATCCCCATGCAAGAAGGTATATTTAACATCCATTTGATGGACCTCCCATCTATGCAAGGCAACAATGTGGATGGAATTCATTTAGGGTACAAGGGAAAAGGTTTCATTGTAGTCAATTCCTTCAACAAGAGAGAATCCTTTGGAAACTAACTAGGCCCTATGTCTTTCAACACTTCCATCTAATGCATGCTTAGTTATGTATACCCATTTACATATAACAAGTGTTCTTCCTTTTAGAAGAGGTACAAGTTCTCAAATATCCTTTGCTATCAAAGAACGATATTCTTCAATCATGTCCATGTCCCAATCTAGATGGCTAGAAGCTTTTGTAAATGTGTCTAGATCACGAGTCTCTAAAACTTGAGCCAAAAGAGAGGAGGCTCACTGGAACTATGAACATGCATGATGTTGATTTGTAGGATCATTGGCAAGATCGCTAGTTGTTTCTCGTGTTGAACAAACCCATTTGGGAAGCAATGGTGCTAGTGCAAGTTCATGTTCAATGGACTCATTTAGAGGAAAGTGAGTAGGTGGAGGTGGATTTTTATCCTCGTTTTCATCATTTGAACAAGAAACCAGAATAGGACCAGAAGATGGTTCACAGACTAAAGATGGCACAAACGTCGAATTAGGCTCACAAGCTAAGATATTTTCATTAAACTTAACATCTCTTCGAATATTTATTTCATTGGATTGAGTTTGAAGAAGTCTGTATCTTTTGACATCTTCTGAATATCCAATAAAAATGCACTTTTCACTTTTGTGTTGTAATGTTTTCCTTCTCTCATCAGGAATGTGAGCCCATGCTTCACTGCCAAACACACAAAAGTGGCTTCTATCTGATTTATTTTAGTCCATGCTTCTTTTGATGTTATATTTTTTAAAGCCTTTGCAGGAGCGTGATTTACTATGTAATTGGCACAATCGATGGCTTCCTCCCAATAATGAAGACTTTATCCCTTAGATTGGATCATATGATTTGTCATTTCATTTAATGTATGACTATCTCTCATCAACACCAATTTGTTATGGTTTATATGGAATAATATATTGCATTTGAATGCTTCATGCAATGTAGTAAGTTGTGAATTTGTCGTTAACATATTTATCTCCATTATATATTCTTAACCTTTGTAGTTGATGTCCATATTCTTTTTCTACAAGGGCCTTGTAGGCCAAAACATGTCAAAAGCTTCACTCTTAAGTTTTAAGTAGTAAACCCAAGTTTGTCTAGAGAAGTCATCGATGAAAGTTAGGAAGTCTCTTTTTGTGAAGTTTATTGTGACATGTTTTTCTCTTAGCATTTTCACTAGATTGCAATTACATTAGTGCAATTTGAAGTAGAGTGGTGGTGCCATTTCTGAATTGGGATTATAATAGCAATTTTGAAAAATAGCATTGGAGTTATAACCACTTTTTGTTGTGGCTCACATCCGTAATTTTTTCTCTGTCTAGGAATTGGACTATCACCACACCAATGTCATCAAACATAGAGCGACCACATCATTTCCAAATTGGGGCCATAATAGCAGTTCTAATCGATATTAAGGAAGTTACAACCATTTTAAAATCACAACCTCAAGCCTTGGCCAGACAAAGGATCTCCATCGACAAGTAAGTTATTTTTTCAAAATCTCAGTTCTATTTTC
>SNQJ01S0001541.1:130467-141552 GCA_010110895.2 Picea sitchensis
ATGACTACCCCTTTACAAGTAACCACTATAGTTGAGATAACAGTCTTTGTAAAGTATTATACTTGGTAGCATGTGAGCATATAGAGGTAAATACTTAATGTAATCATTTGCCTGATACAACTAACACCTCCTCTAGGAGAAACCTCGTGTGTTAGTTCCAGGTTGCCATGGAGGATGTTCGATCAGGACACTATAAGTGTGTTGACCTCATTTCGTAGTGTATCTCTTATTTTTTATTGTTGCTTCAGGCAAGCCACAAATGATAGCTCTAAAGGAGCTACTATGATGATTATTCGTGCTATTGCTTTATCTATTATTATCAAAAGGATATTATTCTACCCTGTTGTTTTGTTGACCTTGTTTCAGGTCACAAGTGATAACCCCAAGAAAGCTATAGTGAAGGTTGCAGAAGGCAACATATTATATGAGACATGAAGCAGACTATGTACATGACCATATACACTCATGCACCAGAGAAGATGAAGAAGAAGCTATCTCTTGAGATTCAAAGTATCTCATATGAAGATTGATTGAAAGGAGCATAAGGCTTCAAAGATGACCGAACATTAGAACGGGACGCAGACCTCGTTTGAAGCCTGAATCAATCTTTCATATTTAGACTTGGTATGCAACACCAAGTATACCCTATAAGATATCAGCAGGGATGTGACCTTTGATGAAGGTGCAGTGCTCAAGAAATCAAGAATATGCCAACTTGAAGAAGTATATGAAGAGGAACTTGTAGCTCCCAGAACTACAGAATTAGTGAGGGAGGTTCCCAAAGTTGTAGAAACAGTAAGGGAAGTCATAAATTCCCCTGATGAGGAAATTTTAGAAGATCATGACATAGTAGAATTTCAAGAACCTCCTTAGATGACGATCTCCCATAAGAGAAAACATGCTTGGGCTAGGGAGCTTATTCAAGATGGAGAGAAGTATGGTGTTCTTGAAGGAACCACGAGACAGGTGAAGAGACATAAGCCACTCTCCAACTATATGGCTTTGATGTGTGATATGCTTTGAAGAAGCCATTCGGAAGAAAGAATGAGCAGATGCCATGACAGAAGAATACCAATCCATAATAAAGAACGATGTATGGGAAATAGTTCCCAGACCGAAGAGAAAGGATGTGGTATCTTCCAAATGGCTCTTCAAAATGAAACACACTGCCGATGGAAGTATTGAGAAGCATAAATCAAGATTTTTTGCTCGTGGCTTTTCTCAAAAGGAAGAAATTGACTATGAAGAGGCATTCACTCCTGTAGCTAGATACACTTCAATCAGAACCATCATAGCCCTTGCAGCTAAGATGAAGTGGAATTTACACCAGATGGACGTAAAGACAACTTTCCTAAATGGTGTCATTGAAGAAGAAGTGTATATAGAGCAACCTCAAGGATATGAAGTTGAAGACAGGAAGTCTCATGTCTGCAAGTTGAAGAAGGCTCTGTACGGATTGAAGCAAGCTCCTAGATTTTGGTATGGCAGGATAGACAGTTTTCTAACGAGCTTAGAGTAGATTCTAACCTCTACTTCAAGGTTATGAATGATGAGCCGGTAATATTGTTGTTGTATGTGGATGACTTGTTCTTAACTAGAGAAGAAAAGCTCATCACCGAATGTAAGAAGAAGCTCGCTCCATAATTTGAGATGAAATACCTTGGCCTAATGCATTATTTCTTAGGTCTTGAGGCATGGCAGAGTCCATAGAGGATCTTCCTTAACCAAGGGAAGTATGCAGTCGAAATCCTGAAGAGATTCGACATGTTAGAGTGCAAGTCCATGAATACACCCATGGAAACGAAGCTGAAGCTACTAGTCAACACTTCGTCAGAATTGATTGATGCCACGATGTATAGATAGATCATTGGATCGTTGATGTACCTGATGAACACCATACCAAATATTTGTTTTGTTATGAACACCTTGAGTCAGTTTTTGGTAGAACCTAGACATGTTCACCTAGTTGCTGCAAAACATGTGATGAGGTACCCTAAAGGTACATTAGATTGTGGTCTCAGTTATGATGGAGATCATGATTTCACATTGAGTGGATACACTGATTCAAATTGGGCTGGAAGTGTCTCTGATAGGAAGAGCACTTCAGGATGTTGTTTCAGTTTGGGATTAGCCATGATCTCATGGCAGAGTAGGAAGCAATCCAGCATTGCTCTCAGTACAACAGAAGTAGAATACATTGCTATGTGTTTTTCCAATTGCGAAGCTATATGGCTTCGAAAGTTGTTGACCGGTCCATTTGACCTAGAGATGGAAGCAACCACGATCCTATGTGACAACCAGAGCTGCATAAAGATGACAAAGAATCATGTATTTCGTGACAAGTCGAAGCACATAGAGATCCGATATCATTACATCTGTGACATGGTGCAGAGAGGAGCCATAAAGCTCCAATATGTTAGCACGGATGAACAAGTTGCCGATGTGTTGACCAAGCCTCTATCTCGTGTAAAGTTTGACCACTTTCGAGATAATATTGGTATAGTCCAAAAGGACCTCACTCGAAAGGGGGAGTAGTGTTTTGTTGAGATATATCTAGTATTGTGCTTCCATCTTAATCGTTGTGACGTAAAGCCAGTCTAGTTGTTGTGTTGAGATATGCCTAGTACTATGCTTCCAGCTTAATCGCTGTGACGTAAAGCCAGTCTAGTTGTAGTGTTGAGATATGCCTAGTACCGTGCTTCTAGCTTAATCGTTGTGACATAAAGCCAATCTAGTTGTTGTGTTGAGATATGCCTAGTATTGTGCTTCCAGCTTAATCGTTGTGACGTAAAGCCAGTCTAGTTGTTGTGTTGAGATATGCCTGGTACTGTGCTTCCAACTTAATCACTGTGACGCAAATCCAGTCTAGGTGTTGTGTTGAGATATGCCTAGTATTGTGCTTCCAGCTTAATCGTTGTGACGTAAAGCCAATCTAATTGTTGTGTTGAGATATGCCTAGTATTGTGCTTCCAGCTTAATCCCTGTGATGTAAAGCCAATCTAGTTGTTGTGTTGAGATATGCCTAGTACTGTGCTTCCAACTTAATTGTTGTGACGTAAAGCCAGTCTAGTATCGTGATTCCAGCTTAATTGTTGTGACGTAAAGCCAATCTAGTATCGTGATTCCAGCTTAATTGTTGTGACGAAAAGCAAGCCGACTATTGTGCTTCCAGCTTAATTGTTGTGACGTAAAACCAGTCTAGTATCGTGCTTCCAGCTTAATTGTTGTGACGAAAAGAAAGTTGAGTATTGTGCTTCCAGCTTAATGGTTGTGATGTCAAGCCAGTCTAGTATTGTGATTCCAACTTAATTGTTGTGTTGTGATTACAACTTAATTGTTGTGGTGTTTTCCAGCTTAATTGTTGTGTGGTGTGCAAGCTTAATTGTTGTGATGATGTGCCAGCTTAACTGATGTGTTGTGTTGCCAACCTCGTGCTGTGATGATGTGTTTCTAGCCTTTTTGTTGTGATATTGTTTCTTTTGATGTTGTATCAGCCTTGTGCTGTTATTGATGATGATGATGTATTAGTGTTATATTAATCCATGTCGATGCAGTTGATGATGATGATGCTACTTCAACCTCTTGCTGAAGATGATGATGATGATGCCACTTCAACTCCTGAGTCCTTGCTGAAGATGGTGATGATGATATTATTTTAGTTTTAATGCTAAAGATGGTGATGATGTTACCTTAGCCTCATATCGATGAGGATGATGATGGTACTCCAGCTCCATGTTGTGTTGATGATGCTCCAACCTCTGTGTTGTTTTGATGATGAGAAAAACTTCTGATGATTTATAGATACGCCAGTCGGTGTTCCAAGATGATATTGATGATGATGTCCTCTCACCTACCTGATGTTGTTGATGATGTTGTCCTCTCTCTCGCCTGATGCTGTTATAGAATACCCTTCTTGTTAAGGGGGAGTGTTGAAGTAATGTAACTGCAAAGTGTAGTCTAATTATTATTGTTGTATTATTCATTAGATCAATCCCCTATTGCGGATTGATCATGTTGGCTATTGTAAAAGACCAAATCCCCTTTTGCGTACTGGTCAAAACATAGTTGTAATAGGCAGAATAAGAAGTCGGCCCCAGAATATATTAAAGAGGCCCCAGAATATATTAAAGGTGGTTTTAACCACCCAGATTGAGAAGTTGGCCCTGCCAGTGAAAAGACACCTCCACACATGCTAGAGTTGTATAAATAAGGAGGCTAGCGCCTCATTTAGACACACACTCACTTGTTCATTGAGGAGCAAGTTTCGGAGTTGCAGTTGGAGAGAGAGAGAGAGAGAGAGAGGTGCATTCTTGGGAGAGGACTTTTTGTATTTGTTTGAGTTATCTCTTGGCATTGTATTGCCTATCTATAACAAGAAATTTTTCCTGGGTTTTCTCCCCCATGAGGGTTTCCCAAGATAAATGATGTGTCTCTTGTGATTGTGTATTTCTTAGGGATCCTATCTTATGCTATTGCTATCTAGTGAAATGTAAAGAACTTTAATAATAGCTTAAACCTTAACATTAATTGCAACAATAAAATCATTCCAATAGGATAAAACTTTACCATGTTTCTTCATGTCCTCTTGAGTTTTGTCTTCCCACCAAATGAGTGTTGCACTGTCCAATCTTAAAGAAGCAAGCTGAATCTTGATTTCATCATCTGTGATTCTTTGTATCCTACAAAACACTTCAATCCAATGAATCCAGTTATCCAATTTCTCAACATTTACCTCTTCATTGTACATAGGCAATTCAAACTTAATATCAAGCTTTAGTAAAGGAGTTTGTGGAAGAGTTTTACCATGTTCTTTTAGAGAATTTGGAGGTGGTTGTGAAATGGTGGAAGATGGAGGTGGAGAATCACCACTCCCTCCATTTCCCTTTGGAGTTTTATCACCACTGTCTCCATTTCCCTTTGGAGGGTTGGAGCTTTCACCTTGCAATCTTGCATTTCTTTCTTCAAACAAAACTTTGACCATCTCAGTCATATCATAAAAAGATTTTATGAAAATTTCCTCCTCTGAAGGAAGAGTTCCATGACTCTCTTCATGAGCCATACTTGGTGAATATCTTGTTGAAACATGAGGTGATTTGATAGTTCTCCTTCTTGACAGTTGAGAACTTGGCTCTACAAGTTTACCTTCTCCTCTTGTGAGCTTCAACCTTGTAAGCATCAAAAAAACAAAAAACTTGCAAACAATCAAGCCTTCAAAAACCTATGCTCTGATACCAATTGATCTGAAAATGGAATGGATATGTTTCCAATATATCTTTAAAATGAAGAAGACTTGTCTCTTTAAATTCCAAGTGTAAATATGGTATGTGTTTGGGTAATTGGATCAAGTTACTAACGCATAAGTTCAATGAGTTTTACTTAATCATGAGCAACATATCAGACATATAAAAACCATCAATAATGAACACATAACACAACAAATGATAAAGGAGTTCACCCCTCTCTTGGGCTACATCTCTTGGTCCAACTTCCCTTGGATCATTTTCATTATGCTTGAAAAGTGCTCTTACAGTGCTCAAAATACAAAATAGATGGCTACAATGGCTTTAGAACGTCCAAAAACCCCTTTCTGGGCTTTTTCGGCACCTGGTTTGGCCAAAAAATGAAGAAGTTACACCTCCTGGAAGTTTTCCCCTTCAAGCTTGTTGTACCTGCTCACCAAAACGCACCCACTGACAGACTAACTCTGCCTCTGTATATTTTTTGCACCAAAATCCAGCACACGCAACCATTCCCGCAAAAAGGGAGAAAATGTAGGACCATTAGTGCGTTGGCCCCCAAACTTCGACGGATAACTCGATCGTATGGCCCCATGTGGCCAACAACCTACCATTTTGGCGCACCTATCAGCTAGCTTCTTCGGGCTTGGCGGGTGGTCCTGTGTTAAAGCTCCATGTGACCATGTCTAGACTCCATTCTTACAATCTGCGTGCGCGCCTTTGGTTATATGGCATAGTTGTATGGTGTATGCGCCGGAGGGGCTCGGCCTAAGCATTGAAACCCCGCGCCAAAGTTTAATGGAGTGTTGTATGGTGGTAAAGTCATATGGGTGTTTGCACTGGGGGCTGGGGCTAAGCCTCGACCCTATTCTCCGTGGACTATACCGTTAATGCAATTTAAATAATTTAATTCACACTATAGTGGTAAGAAACATCCACAGGTGGGATGGTAGCCCATCCCTGCCAAAGAATTCCCCTGCCTGGAGGTCGCGGGTTCGACTCTTGTGGAGTCATATAAATTTTACCACTTGCCAACCACTGGAGGGGTGCCATGTGGAAGCCCACGACTGGGCCACATGGCACCATAACATTTGCCCGCAAAAATGACACTTGTCACAACCATATTCATCCAATTTTCTACCATGGAGCCTATACGACCTTGCCACGTCATCCCATGCCAACTCAACACTCTTCCATGTCACCTGCCACGTGTGGGTCCGTACCCTGCCACGTCAGCACTGTACGGACTGTAGAGTCAGCAAAATTTTGCATGTTTGGCAAAATGAACAGAACATGATATCTTGCTCATACGACGTCTGTTTGAGCCCATTAAAGTTGTGTTGGGTTTGTGACAACGAGGCCTACACACATGTTCATTTTGAAGTGATTCTAAGCACTTTGATTTTTGAGCAAAATTTGATCCCCTGGATCAACTATCCTTCAACTTTTGATGCCATCCGTAAAGCTCGGTTCACTCCAGTAAGGGGCTCCCCTTCCTTTGTTTGGGAGTCCAAACTCAAAGCCACTAAGCGTGAGCTGAAACTTTGGGTGGACACTCATTACAAAGAACCTTCTATGGCCAGAAAAGATTTGCAAGCCTCCCTGCTTCAAATTCAGAAGAAAATGGAAGATGAAGAAATAACCCAAGACCTTGTCAACGAAGAAAAGGATTGTTATGCAAAATTATATTTAGCCCACAGGGATGAAGAAAAGGCATGGTGCCTCAAGTCCATAAGCATGTGGCTTCACTCAGGGGATCGTAACACCTCTTTCTTCCATAAGCAAGCCAAGGCCAGGTAGATTCACAACATGGTCACTTCTATTTAAGGAAGCGAAGGGCAAACCCTTTAACACTCATATTGCAATTGTGGAAGAGGCCAATAGGATTTTTTTTGTGTTTGCTCAGTGAAGAAGGTGAATAAATAGAGATGGAGACTCGAGAGATGGTGTCTTCAATTCCTCATTTGATCTCTCCATAGGACAACAAAGCCCTAATTTCTATCATATTGGAAGATGAGATTTTTAGAGCTATCTAGCAACTCCACCTTTGCAAAGCCCTTGGGCCTGAAGGGTTCTCAATTTCCTTTTATAGAGATACTTGGGATCTTATTCGTAAAGACCTAGTCAGAATGCTCAGAGGGGCCCAGTCAAAGTTCAAAATCAGAGGGGGAATAAATTCAACCTTCCTAGCCCTAATCCCTAAGGAGAAGCAACCTTCCTCTTTCTCCCACTTCAGACCTATTTCCTTGTGCAATGCCTCATACAAAATCCTAACCAAGATCCTAGCTAAATGCATTAAACCACTCCTCAACAAGATAATCTATGATAATCAATGATGATTTCTCCAGCATCGTAATATCATCAACAATATCCTTCTCGTCCAAGAGGCCATCCATTCAAGCAGAACTAGAAATGAAAAAGGTTTTGATGTTAAAATGGACATGGCAAATGCTTTCGACAAGGTAGTCCATTCCTTCCTTTTTATTGTTCTTTCTAAATTTGGTTTTGCTAACTATTTTGTTTCCTTGATTCGAGCCTGCATTGAAAATCCCTGGATTTCCCTCCTCATCAATGGAATACCGAGCAAATTCTTCAAAAGCATCAGAGGCCTCAGACATGGATGCCCCCTCTCTCCCTTTCTCGGTATTATCATGGTTGGTATGTTGAGCAGGAAATTAGAGCAAGCCTGTCAGATTGGACACATCAAGGGGTATCTTTTGCCAGAAGGGTAAAGGAGATAAAGCACTCACAATTTGCAGATGACACCATCCTCCTGGGAGGAGCTTCCATCATCATTGCCTCCCGTTTTAAAAGGATCCTGCATCAATTTCTCACAGCCTCAGGTGGAAAGGTCAATAAGAATAAAAATTGTTTGTATGGATGGAACACCTATGTTAATCTCCTCAAAGTTATGGTTGATGTCCTAGAGTTTACCTTCAAACCAAATTGGGAGACATTCAAGTATCTCTTAAGAATATTACTAGTCTATTTTGGGTGGAGGTCCTGGACAAGATTAAATCCAAAATGACCCAATGGGGATCTCAATGGCTCTACTTAGTTGGAAAAACCATTCTTGTTAAATTTGTGCTCTCAACTCTTCCCATCTATCATTTTTTGGCCATTTCGGCCCCTACAAGAGTGGTTCATCAAATCAGAATTCTTCTGAGGAAATTATCATGGCAGGGTGGAAAGACCACAACAAAAAAAAATCATCTTATTAATTGGGATACAATCACTGAGCCATTTGATAAAGGAGGGCTTGGAATAAAAAATCCTCCCATTATGAATGTCGCACTCGGAGCCAAGATCCTGTGGTGGTTAGTCTCAAGTGAAAAATCATGTTGGAAAACTATGATAACTAGGAAATATCTTCAACCACCTAGACTGCAAGCCCTAGAATCTTTATCTCAAGAGACTTCGAACACCCCAATATGGTGAGTATGTAAGGTGACCAATCACATTATTCAACCTTGTCTCTCATGGATTCTGAGGAATGGTAAGGAAATAAACATTTGGAATGATAAGATAATGGGGAGACCTTCGTTACACTTTAGTATGGATCTTGATCCACTTAGAAATTGGATGAATCAGATTGGGCTTTCTACTCTTTCTGATATATGAGCATGGCAAGGAATGACCAAGGTAGTTTGGGATGGATGGAAGATTCAAAACCACCCCCCCTTGGAACAAAGTTGGTCACATCTCCAATCTTGTCTAAAAGGAGTTGTCCATATCTCCTCCTCGATCCCTGATAGGCTTAGATGGGGGCCGAAAGCTGGGAATTACTAGGTCAAAAATGGCTACCTTCACTTCTCAGCTCAAAGTAGTGTTGGATCTAGATCGACCGTCTGGAGAGAAATTTGGAGCAGTGAGGGTATTCCAAAGATATTTCTTTTTGTATGGACTCTTTGTCGTGGGAAAATCCTCACATCTGAAAACTTGAAGAAAAGAGGGATTCGAGGGCCCTCGATTTGTCTCATGTGTAATAATTCAGAGGAAACTACTGAACATCTCTTTATGGAATTCCCTTTCACAAAGGAAGTCTGGGCTCATGTGCTCTCCATCCAATTTGTGATCAGACTCCTACCGTTCATGGAATTACCACTTCATCTCTTGGCACCAGTTCTATCCAAGCCCCTTTAGGCATAAACCCCTTTTAAAATGTGTATGGAAGGAAGCTCCTTATTTTATTCTTTGGAAAGTTTGGCTTGCTAGAAATAAAAAAAACTTAAGGATGAAGAAATCCCCCCTATCATATTTTCATTCAAAGCTATGGGGATTTTAGTAGAGGTTGTCCACCAAAAGGGTAGCAATAAGTAGAATTTTCTTCTTTTGAACGTTGAGGAAAATCTTTGGCTATCCCTCTTTGAAGCTAGCATAGTGACATTCCCACACTAGGCAGCTAGGGAACGAGGGAAGCAAACTGGAAGCTACGTCTAGAAAAAGATAAAATTACAGAATGGATAAGAAGACAAAACGATCACATTCTCTTTTTTGATGGAGCATCAAAGGGAAATCCTAGGGAAGTAGGTGCGAGGGGGAGGGTTCTCTTCGACCCTAGAGGAAACATGATAAACAACTTTACGTGGAGTCTAGAGGTTGCTACAAACAACCAAGCAAAGGCCTACACCCCTTGGCAAGGAGTAAATATTCTCCAGGATATTCAACAAGCCATTATAATCGAGGACTCTTCGCTTGTCATAAGGCACATGGTAAGGAATAGTAACCCAAAAGATTCTTGGCTCAATAGAATGTGCACCAGAATCAGAATAAAATGCAAAAATATCCCCTCTTTAAGATTTCTCCATGTCTTAAGGAAAAATAACGCGGAAGCAGACAAAAAATCCAATGAAGCATGTGGGAAATATCTCAGTCTCCTAGTCATTGTTGGAGAAGGGACAACTACTAGCACACACAGCCTCCCATAACTTGTTGTGCATGGATCACTGAAATAAATTTTGGCATGCTGGCCATTATTTTTTGCGGTGTTGTTGGCATTTCATGGTTTGGAAGGGACAAGGGGAGGGCACTCCAATCTATGACAACTCTCGTGTGTTGTCGCACAACCTTCATCCATCACCACACTTGTTGTTTGGGCACATTGGCCTTCTCGTCTTAGCGGAAATGAAGCCTTGACGACCACCAACAACTCACCTGATAGAAAATGAGGACAATAGTTTCAGAGACTGGTGCAAGACCTAGAAAGACCAACATTTAATTGGTTTTCCTTCTTATGGTGAACATTGGAAGGGAAAGGGGCCTTTCTTCTACAAGTTTTTGTAATGTTTACTTGTATCTAGTCGCTCTGCTCTTTTATCTGGATATATTTTCTCAGCTATAGTAGAATAATCATAGTTAGGGAAAACATAACTCATCTAAAAATTTGGAATGTAACCTTTGAACATTAAAAATTTGGAATGTAACCTTTGAACATTACAGTTGTATTTTTGTATCAAGCGGCTATAGAGTTCGACTATAGCCTACTTTTTCTTTTTAATACAAACCTTCTAATCATTTGTGTAAAAAAGTGAATAATAATAATAAATAATTTCATCTCTTAAACAATAATACTAATTTTTTAAATAATAATAATAATATATACTTCTTATAAATATTTTATATAATACATAATTTAATTATTATATTATATAACATGCTTATCAAATATTAGATATTATATATTACATATAATATAACCAATTTGGTGTCCCCGAGGTGTAGGACAGTCGGTGATGGAGTGTGTCGTTAAGCCACTCTGTGATGTTAAAGTCACCGGTTCGAAACCTGCGGGGACAAAAAATCCAACCATGTTAAGGGTTGGTGTGGCTCAGGCCGGGTGCGATCCTCG
>SNQJ01S0001541.1:155352-218962 GCA_010110895.2 Picea sitchensis
CTGGAATATATATTCTATAAGCTTTGGATGAATCACTGTATCCCACGAATATCCCTTTCTTTCCTGAAGGTTCTAGTTTATTCCTCTTGTCCTTGGGAATGTGAGAGTAAATAAGACATCCAAATATTCTTAGATTTTCCACAATAGGTTTCTTACCTGCGAAATCTTCTTCTAGTGTCATGTCTATCAATATACGACAAGGACTTCTGTTCTGTACATATATTGATGTCATTGCTGCTTCTCCCCATAAGAACATGGATAGACCTTGATCATTTAGTAAGGCTTTTATGGTTTCTTCAATGGTTCTGTTCTTTCTTTCTGCTACACCATTTTGTTGAGGATTATGAGGAACTGTCAGCTCCCTCCTAATCCTTATCGATTTGCAGAATGCAACAAATTCCTTTGATGTGTATTCTCCACCATTATCGATTCTTAGCGTCTTGATCTTCTTATTCGTGAGATTTTCTATTTCTGCTTTGAACTCTTGAAACTTGCTGAATACTTCGTCTTTTGTCTTGAGTATATATAACCAAGTCTTTCTTGAATAGTCATATATGAAGGTTACGTAGTAAGAAGATCCTCTTAGAGATTTTACTGGCATTGGACCGAAAACATTTGAGTGTATTAGATCTAGAATCTCCTTATATCTGTTGTTGTTGCTTGGGAATGGTTTCTTGATATTCTTCCCAAGCGCACATCCCTTGCAGATTCCTTCATGTGTAGATTTCACTTCTGGTATTCCTTCAACCATCTTTCTAAGAAAAGGTAATGCTTGATAGTTGATGTGAGCGTACCTTCTATGCCAAAGCTCATTAGGGTTGACTTCGTCATGTATGAGAGCTTCTTCATTCTATTCTAGTAGTCTATACAGATTTCCTTCACGACTTCTAATAACCCTAGCATTCTCTATGTTGGAGTATTTATGCCAAGATAACACCTTTCCATCCACGAAGGATATTCTGTTTCCTTTGTCTTCTAGACATGATATCGATACAAGATTCTTTTCTAAAGCAGGTACATATAAAACATTGCTTAAGTGAACATAGTTACCTATTTTCATTTTGATGGAGGCTTGTCCAAATCCTTCCACGGGGTAAGTGGTTTTGTCTCCAAGCTCTACCTTGTACGAGGTCTTCTTCTTCCTTGGAGGCTGCTCTTGCTAGTAACCCTAACGACAGTTCCTCAACGAGCTCAATATCCTAGTGGGTATGCTTCCTTCCAGCGTTTAGGTTGAATGAAGGAGGTGTGGGCCCATAACTTGTTAGAATATGAAGGATTGTGCTCATTTTACCGTTGAAAATACCCTTGTCACCCAACCATAGGCCGAAGCCACCCTCCGAGCACCTTGACCTTGACATAGAAGAATAATGGTTGCAATCAATAGTCAAGCAAGGCTAATGCACCAAGCAAGAATATAAACCAAAGCTAATCAGATAGTCCCACCCAGAAAACTGGTGCAACACCTTCCCCAGAAACTTGTGCACAAAACTGCCAACTGCAGTGCGCACAACTGACTCTCTGCAATTCTGAGAATGTGAATAATGAGAACTGGCGCCCTGTATTTATAGTGGTTTTGGTAGACCTACTGGGGCCGAATTCTCCGTCTAGGTACTAATTAATTCATATTAATTATATTTCTTCAGTCGACATCTCGTCTAGGGTTTCTTTTACTTCTTTGCTTCCTTCCATAATATTCTAATCTCGTCATAGGTCACAATAAAGGTTCATACCTCCCAAAGCTACCATAATATTAACATGTATTGTGACTTCCAGTTAGTGAATAGTTCTTGCCAATTTGTAGGTTGGGTGTAATGATCAATCAGATTGTGGTACGCCAGTTCCTAGACATGATGGGTGAATTTACAATAAAAAAAAGGTGATGAGTGGATTTCACGTCTTCTTTGCATAGAATACATCTAGATGGGCCCTGTATTCCTCTCTTGGCCAAATTTCTATAGTAAGTAGTTTGTTATGCGTCATTACCCAACATAATGTATTGATTTTGGGGAGAGAGTCTCCTTCCCATATCAACTTCCATAGTCTGGATCTGGGGAGATTGGAAGTTTTCTTTAGGAGTGGGTTGTATCCTTCTTTGACTGTGTACAATTGACTTCCCCATGTTCTTGTGTCCTCTGTATTTTTTTGGATTGGGGCGCATCCAACCAATATTTTTATTAATTGGGTCAAGGGGTTGACTAGATGATCCGGGACTGTCGAGACTTTCCGGTCCATCCACTTTCCTGTCTCGTTCCATTGGGAGATGTCAACAAGTGAGATTAAGTTGTGTCACTTTCCCCATATCATAAGTTCCTTAAGGTCCTCTTGCTTTCCCAAAGGTGGGTTTCCCATTATGTTGTCATCCCATGGTTTTATTTTCTGGCCATTACCTGGGAGCCATGATAATTTTTCCCTAATTAGGGGAGCCGATGTTTTGAAAAGCTTCCAAATTGGGGATTCTTTAGTGTTTCGTGTTATTTCCTCTAGGGCTCGTTGTCGATCCATGACATGATAAATTGACCCAATTTATTCTTTCCACTTCTTGGAATCAATATTCACCATGAGATCAACTTGAATTATAGCATTGAGAAAAGGATTATTGGGGGATGGAAATCTTATTATGGGCTTGAAAACAATTGTAAATTAGTCGATCTTTGGATATGGGATAAGAAGTAACTCCACTTTGAGACTCTTGTTACTCCTTCTATTCTATATGGATGCAAAGTCTGGGGATGCAGTATGTCTCATGAATCTCAGAGAAAGATAGAGAAAATCCAAAATAATTTTATAACCTATATCTCAAAATTAAAGGAAATATGCCCTATCCCATCCTCCTCTTAGAGGCAAACATTTCCCCCATTGAGGGCATGGATATGAATAGATACCTAATGTATAAGAACAATTTAAATAACATGTAAGACAAGAGGTTTCCTAAAATTGCTTCAAAATCCAGTCGTAACCACCTTCGAATCAAGCGAGGATGGCATAAAGATGGCCAGTCTTGGCTAAGCTATTGGGGAATCATGGAAGACACCATTTTGTAGAATAAGAATACTATTAAAAATATCATTAAATCAAAATTTAAGGAGAAAATGTGGTGTGATAAAGAGTTAGAGAAAAAACAAATTAAGGTATTATAAGGATGTAATTGACCCTAATCTAGAAGATCAAAATTGTCTCTTTGTTTTGACAAGTGTAAAGAAAAAAAAAAGAATTGTTAAGATAAGAACAAATTTTCACGAGCTCCATAGTGAAACTGGGCATTGGTCAATTCCTTAAACACCACGGGATGAAAGAGTGTATCACCTTTGTGACACTAAGAAGGTTGAAGATGAAAAACACTTTCTCCTAGATTGTCGAGCCTATACCTAGATTAGATTTCAATTTCAAAATATTTGTCACACTACCAACATTCCTAACCTTTTAACTCAACAAAACTATGGTGATCTTGGAAAGCTTCTCTTAATGCTTTTCAAGCACATAAACACAATTCTAAAGAATTTCAAGTAATCCCTTACCCTCTTAAGGTCCGATAGACCAATTTGGTCACAATGGACGTTAATGATCATGATCATGATCATCATCGTTTATCATTAATAATATAAAATGTTTATCACATTTTTAAGTGATTTCATTGTGATTTGAATTAACATGAAATTTATTTTTAAAAGCATTAGAAGTAGTGATAAAATAAAATATTATATAATTGGTATTTTAAAATTATTTATCATATTTCAGATGATCTTACCAAAATATTAACCAAGGTGATCTTTATAAGTAGTTACTGTTACCAAATAAAAATATACACGTAATCATATTTGACTTCTATAATTCCAACACAACGATTATCATTGACCCATTTTTTTGAAATTCTATTGGTTTTTGAATTCCAACTCATCAAACATATTTTTTCTTATGACACCCATTTTAGAACCAAATCTACTCGAATGATTTCCAATACAGATAGTTAATTACAACTAAAGAGTTATATTATATATTATAATTGTTGGAGAAATTTCTATTTTCGGCACACTAGTTCAGTGGGATTTAATTGACTAGTTCTATTTTAGACTTTCTAATCTTAGACCATCACTAGTATGCATGCATTCCTATTATAGGATGTCATTGCCTATATGGGTGAATATCACTCACTCTTTGATTAGATCATAATATACATTGATTCTCATTCTTCATATTGTATCTCTATTCCTTTTCTTGATAAGCTTTGTTTTTGTATGATTTATCTAGGTCTCCTGTGCAGGTTTCCATGAAACACTGACATGGTATCAGAGCTGAGTTGCTTGAAGCAACATAGACAAGCTAGATAAGAGAGAAAGAGGATTTGAGTGAACCTAGTTTCTGCCATAATCCTAGCCTATCCCTATCGAAAGGTGCGACGATTGGAATCGTCACATCCTATCCCTATCGAAGGGTGCGATGATCGCACTCAGACTTAAGAAAAATTCTTTTTCCAGGCATCGTCGCAGCTTATACACAACCAAGGTGTGACGTCATCAAACTGTGTTCTTCCTTCGGGGTGCGACGATTCAATTTTTCATAATCGTCGCACTGTGTCCTTCACTAGGGTGCGACGATTCAACAATGTCGCACTTTATCCTTCTCTAGGGTGCGACGATTCAACAACCCTCCAAAAATTGGTTTTCTGCAGTAAAATAGCCATATCTTGACATCAACGATCTGGGTCGTGATGAAATTTTTACAAAGATGTATAACATAGGGATTCTCATGCTCACCAAAAATCTCCAAAACCCACGTCATATTTTAGGATATATAGTTGTTTTATTATATCTATAACTGTCATAGCACCGTCAATCATATCTCAGAATCCACGATTTGGGTTTTCAAGATCTTTTCAGTATCAGTAGTGATGGAGATGATGCAACTTATTTAGTCAAGTCTGGTGATAATACTCAAACCATACAACTATTTTGAATGGAAGCCCAAGGCTGCATTCCAACTCAAAAGAAAAGGACTATATAATTTGACGACGGCAACAGAAACAAAACCTACATCAGTGCTTGAGAAGACCAGATGGACAAACTGTAAGGATGAGGCCACATGACTACTTCTTGAGTTAGTCTTCATTGATTTATGGTTTCATGTTGCCACATGCAAGACTCCAAACGATATCTTGATCACCTTGGAAGGACTCTTTGGAAAGTTGGATGATATGCAAGGTCATATGCTTGAGGTAGAGTTGAATACCTTAGACCCTAAAAGTTTTGATAATATACATGATTTTTTTACTAAATTTAAATATTTTCTATTGAGCTTGGGTGAATGTGGTATTGACAAGTCTACATAAGAGAAACAACTTATTCTAACAATCTTGTCGAAGCTAGGACTAGAATATGATGTATATGTCTCTAATTTCCATTCTCGCAGATGTCTCTTTGGAACAAATTGGAAAATGCCTACGTTGGCTCAGTTCATTGAGTCTCTTACACAAGAGCAAACAAAACTCATTCAAATGGGCCTAATCAAAAACCCAAAGAACATGCACTCACCATGCATGATGGAAAAGGATCATCAAAACAGAATGAGAAAGAGAAACAAAATGAGAAGGAGGGATATTCCAAACCATTTAACGATTCTTTGAGTTCCAAAGACTCTTCAGATTCCAAGAAGAAGAAGAAGAAGGGAAAGACATGCACTTACTACAATAAACTGAATCATGAAGAATCCACATGCATGAAGAAACAAATCGATCTTATGGCACATGCACTTCAACAGAGCAACCATGGGAACTTCATTTCAGAGGGAGTCAAGAAGCAAAAGGAAGAAGATCATGCTCCTATGAAAGGTAATCATCATGCTTTGGTTGCAATTATTTCCTCATCTAATTCATGGATTATAGATTCTGGTGCATCCCATCATATGACATTGAAAGAGGAAGTTTTCTCTTCTTTGACTCCATGCTCAAGACCCCCTATTCTAATGGGGGATAATAATCCACTAGCGGTAACATGAGAAGGGAGAGTGGAACTCCAAAATGGTAGTTTTGAGAATGTTTTACATGTTCCAAAGCTTTTATGAATCTCCTCTCTGTTTATTAGATCACTCAGAAAGGTAAAAAGTTTGAATTTACATTAGATTCAGTTTCAGTAATTGACATGCATGACAATTCCATCATTGCAATTGGTGAGGTGGATCACAAGTCAAGGTTGTATAAATTCACTAAGTTTTATGACGATGACTCCTCTGTTCTACTTACACATAAGGAGAGTACTTTGCATGCACCTCCAATGAAACATGCATATACTCTTGTGCTTCCATCAGTTTCATACATCATAGAAGTTTCCATACACTCAGATTCTGTACATGGAAATAAGCAGGTAGTATAGCCAGATAAGAAGTCAATGTTGAAACTTCAGCAGATACCCAAGAAGGCACAAACCACACTTCAGGCAACAAGAAACCTTGCGGCAAATCCATTATATTCGAGGAGGATTCAATCTCATCATGAGGAGCCTTCTAATGTACTTTCATCTTCAGAACCTGCGATGCCCATGCATTGTTATATGGTTCAATCTACTGATCCGCAGACCTACAATAAGGTTGTGGGCAATCCATTATGGGAAGAAACCAGGCAAAAGGAGTATGACTCACTCCTAGAGAATCAGACTTGGCATCTGGTTCCACTTCCACTAGAAAGGAATATTTTCAGGTGCAGATGGGTCCACATGATCAAGAGGTACAAGGCCTGACAGGTTACCAAAGGACTTCATCAGATCCATAAATATTTCTACATCTTCACGAAGACTTTCAGTGAACATAAGTTTCAGACTTTGTGGGATTGTCTTGCAGTGAAGGACACAGTTGCCTAGCAACTACCATTTTCTTCTTTTGATACATTATCTTTTGAGGGGGGGTTTTGTTCCCACGTGGTTTTCCCTCTTTCCTCACTTTTATTCAGTGTTCATTAGTTGCATTGTACATGAGTACCTAATATGTCCTAGTAGCCGGGACTCATGTTTTACTCCATAACGATGTTCAGGGGGGTGTTGGATAAATTTTTATATTCGGCACACTAGTTCAGTGGGAGTACCACTAGTTCAGTGGGAGTTAACTGACTAGTTCTATTTTAGACTTTCTAATCTTAGACCATCACTATTATGCATGCATTACTATTATAGGATGTCACTGCCTATATGAGTGAATATCACTCACTCATTGATTAGATCATAATATACATTGATTCTCATTCTTCATATTGTATCTCTCTTCCTTTTCTTGATAAGCTTTGTTTGTGTATGCTTTAGCTAGGTCTCCTGTGCAGGTTTCCATGAAACACTGACAATAATAATATAGTATTATACTATATATAAAAGTTGTTAAAATATCTAATCCGTTGTTTTATATTATATAATTAGTCATTATATTTTATTTCCTTTTAAAATAATTAATAATATAAAATGATTATCATATTTTTAAGTGAATTCATTATGATTTAAATTAACATGAGATTTATTTTCAAAAGCATTAGAAGCAGTGATAATATAAAATATTCTATATTTAGTATTTTGAAAATATTTATCATATTTTGAGATGGTCTTACCAAAATCTCAACTAAGGTGAGCTTTATAAGTAGTTTATTGTTACCAAATAAAAATATGACACATAACTATCTTTGACTTCTATAATTCCAACACAACCACTATCATTGACTCAATTTTTTAAAATTCTATTGGCTTTTGAATTCCAAATCATCAACCATATTTTTTCTTATGTGGCCCATTTCTTTTTTTTAACAAGAACTTAGAAATATATATTAAAAAGTGTGGATAAATCCACTGTAGTACAAAAAAAGGGCCATGAGAGACCTTCGAGAAGTAGAGTCTTTGAAGCTTGGAAATGCTAAAACAAAATTTGTGATCATAGAGTTTCCACCTTCCCTAGCTATACTGCATCTATTGTATTTCGAAGAATACAATCTATAGAAAACTCTGTTTATATATAACGAAAAACAAAACATAACATTTGAATTTTACAAAAACTCAGCTACCCGGTTTCATTTTGATCTTTGATTGTCCTTGCTGCTCCCAAATTGAGTCTGGATAGGGCTTGTTGAGGTCTCATATTTGGTTGAGTATGGCTGAAGTTACATTATTGGAGTCTCCATGGGTGCTTGCTGGTGCTCTTGGTTGCTAATGATTTTGTTCCATATGATCCAATCGACTCTGCATTATCTCTAGACTGTTGCACTGCTCTTCAATTTGACTCCTCTGATCATAAATTTCATCTTGTGGCCTTTCAATAATATGTCTGTGTTGAGAGAGGGTTTCAAGTTCAAAATTTAGGGTGGAGTTGAGCGCTCCCATATGAATTTGTGTCCTTTGGTAGGCCACATATTCTTCCTTAGGGCCCAGCTGAACAAAACCAACTAGAAAGTCCTTGACACCCTGCAAGTGCATGAACTATGGTGCACTTTGATTCCTCTAGATAATTTCCATGCTGCTAGGGGGGACACGATGCTGCAAAGAATTGGGTTTCCTGTGGATTGGGAAATTGTTGGGCAGAGAAGAATTCGACAAAGGTCATGGGGCAAAGGCCTGGGAAAATCAATGAAAAGGCGGAGGGCGAGGCAATGGGTGAGACAAGGAATAGCAAGGGGGAGCCTGAAGTCTCTGGGTAGAAATTCGTTGAGAAACAATTGACATTAGGACAACCTATGCAATTCAAAGGGACACAGGGTGAGAAAGGCTTACCAAAGACACAAATAGAGTTTCCCCCAACAAGGATGAACACTGAACGAGATTTCCTCATGTGACAATTAATGTCAAATTCGTGTTAAACAGATAAGTCAGAAACTCTACTTGGTGCGATGTCATTGAAACCTTCATATCTGCAAGCTTAGGTCTGGGCCTAACATCATCCTGGCTAATCATTTGCGCGTCTGGGCTGCTGAACGCACGATCCATGTACATTAGATCCTTCATCCTTTGATTTCCCACGAGCTCAACTAAATATATATATTGACCACCTGAAACCATAATGAGGCTGACGTATAAGTTGTTAACCTTGATTGTCCTTGGACGAAGAGTCATCGCCTTTACACTTTCCACCCGCCTGCTCCACCTTTTCCCTCTTGTGTTGGCCACCTATCTGCTCCACCTTTTCCCTCTTGCATTGGAGCTCCAAGTGGCTCCTCCTCTATCCTTTGTGTGTTGGCCACCTATTTGCTCCACCTTTCCCCTCTTGCGCTGTAGATCCAAGTGGATCCTCCTATAGCCTTTGCACGTTGGCTCCTAGTCATGTGACACATTAGACAAGGGGGGGTAATACTTCAACACTCTCCACCCCTAAGGTTTTAGGAGGTCTCCCTATGGCCTCGTTCGCCAATTTGTTTGATGTCGTGTTATTTTCCCTTAGAACATGAAATAATTTTGGCTTGAGGGACCTTGAGTCTACATGTATTCGATCAATAATTATTTTTAGGCTCAATTCCCTGGATCATCATCCTTATGATTGTCTTGGAGTCACCTATAACATTCAGATTGGAAATTTGGCGGGTCTTTTCTAGCTGGAGTCCTTTGAGTAATGCATAAGCCTCTGCTTTATTATTGGTGTCTTTCTTGATATTCCAGTCATAGTTTAATATTCTTTTTCCTCCGAGTTCATAGAGAACCTCCCCCCCGCACCTGCCTCCCCTTCTTATGTGGCCCATTTTAGAACCAAATTTACTCTAATAATTTTCGTTTGAAAACTTCCTACAACAAGTTCATGGACGTCTTAAGCAAAAGCAAGTCATAATTTCTATACCCTAGCAACAAGCATAATTTCATCAATGTTGACTTGGATAAAAGATTGCAAGTCCCTGCAAAGCATATCCAAAGCACATAGATTGAGGGTGAGAATGTTCAAATGTTTAATGATTTGAATATTGTTATGGTTAAATATGCTTTGCAATCAATTTTTCATGACATAGATATAGATGATGTGGATATTATTAATGGATATGCTTGGATGGTCTCATTGGATATGGCTAATATTAATGTTTAAAAAAAAATTAAGAAGCTTTCGTGCAAGAAAAACAAAATCACATTGCAATAAATTTATCTTATTACAACAAGGTCCTAAGGTGACACTTGAAAAAGTCTTTGTAGACAAACTAATTGCAAAACCTAGAGACACATCAAAAGAAGAGCCCATAGAAGCACTTGAAGGAGAGCCCTAGGATGTCAGACATAAACATGAAGAAGAATCCATGAAGCACCAGTGATCAAAGGAATGACAAGGTGAAGAGTCAAAGAAAGAAAAACAAATAACCAAGGTTGTTGTATATCGTCACCCACACCACCATGAGAAACAACATTCATCAAGGTAAGGTCAGGAGCATTAGCAGACCAACTATGGACCTATATGGAACCAAAGATAACACCCAATATAGAGGTACATCAATGAATAAAAGTGATGAGTGGGGACATTTGTATAACACAATGACATTAAGGAAGCAACGGATTATCTATAATCAATATTTATATGTGCAACTAAAACATTGAACCCCAGGTCTAAATTTCACTAGGATGGATGGATGCTTGTCTTGGGTACCAGTGCGCTACATAAATCCTATTATAGGGCCTACACTCATGTTTTAAGGATGAAACATGTGATGGGGGATGGAATGTATGGTACCTAGAGATGATAATTAATATAATGTGGCCATATGTAGGGAATAAGGCCCACTAAGTAGTTGTTGTGGGCTCATTAATTAATGTAATAAGACATACTCATTAAATAAGGCCCATTACGTAATTGGCGGATAACAATTTTAATAATGAGGGGTAGATGGTATATGACCTAGGAATACTTATGAAAGAGTATGTATACACATGCATACCATTGTATTGGGTGTGTTTGATTATGTATTATAACAATCATAACTTGTGGATTGATTCCTTCCATAAGGGGTAATTTATGGTGTTTCCCTACCAAAAGGGTATTCTTTATTTTTTGTGTGGATTCATTTGTTATTTTGAAGTATATATCTAATTCTACAAAGGATCATATCACTTCTATAATACTCCAAACCTTGGTCCCATTTTTAAATAAACGTCATTCACCTGGAAAAATTGTGCCTAACAACAACTCTCCCAAATCTCTAGCTATCTCGATCCACCCAACATCATCCTAAATATCATGTTGAATGTTTTGAGGTTTGACCAAGGAGTAAGGAATCTTTGAGAATCACTTTCCAACACAAATATGTGGTGGTTTCATATTTTTATTTTGTCAATTTAATGATTCAGACTTGTTGATTCAAGCTATATTTTAATAAACATAAATCACTCAATTTATTTTTGGCTTAACCAATGGATGGGCATACAAACATATCGTCAAAAAAACATAAATTGTTTTGAGTACATAAAATATATGATGAATAATATTTTCATTTGTTCTTCCTTGATATCTTTAATGCCTAGATAACTAATATATATAAATAATTGCAAAAACACAATTAACTATGACAATGCAACAAATGTAGTAGACTATGACTATAATTAATGATTCATTATCATTGGTAATATCAACATTAATAATAAGTTATTACTATTACTAAGTATAAAATATGATTATTTTTATTAATTAAAGCATAATAATTATTATTCTTAAATTATTTTAATGCACATATAAAGAAATTTCCAAGGAAAAAATTGCAATATATTTATTTCTTGGATAGAAAAGATAATATTCCATTTAGGGAGATTTAGGGACACATTAGAATCTCTGGAGGAGAACTATGTTTAGGTAAAAAATACACTACTTATTGGCTAGATGATCACTACTTCATAAAAGCATTGCATCAACAACTCAAATTGCATAAACAATATAATAAAAAAACTAGGGACCTAGTCCCTTGCTCACAAAAATAATTTAATGGGGTATTTTGAAGCAAATCCTTCCTTGTCTTCTACCACTTTTAAAAGGTCGAGATCAAGGGACACTCTAGATTTGGATTGTTGGTTTGCAATAGTGTTTTGTTCTAAAAAAAAATGCTTGACGAAGGTAAAAGGGAATTTCCTTTGCTAATACTAAATATGATCCATTATTGTTTGAAGATGTAACATCCCCAGTCGCCCAGGCTATGCCATGCTACTCCATAAAACACTCTAAAAAAGATTTGATACCAATCTGTAATGTACCCGGTCTCCCACTGAATCTTGTTACCACCTTACACACGTTTTGATACCAATCTGTAATGTCCCCAATATTCCACTAAGTCTCGTTACCACCTTACACATGTCAACTAAACTGTAACAACCCCAACATTTTAATGGCCATGCTAATCTTAGATTCACTGCACAGTTCCTACTTTACACACAACTCCAAAAAGTATCACTTAAGGTAACGTGCTCCGACTAATCTTGAGTCGCGCCACACAACATATAACAATGAAAGCAATATGCTCTTTTAACAACATGATCTTATGCAACTGAATCAAATCAAACAACTACACGCACCAGCATACTGACCCCACAATACAATTGTGTGCACAACTACCTGGCGACATGCACCACTTCTATTGTTGCCGTGGGAAAGGTCTAATTCCATAATCACACACACATGAGTTCCAACCTCTTGAAGTACACTGATTATGATCCTGTGCACCCAACCACTCAATCATCTTCTCGATGACTCATAACCAATATCACAAAGTTATATTACCATGAAAGACTATCTGCACTTGTCATATCCATGCACAACTACAAATACAGGCTAAAACCACCATATTACATCTTCAAGCGATATTAAACCAAATAACAACAAATACTTATATTCAACACATATAAGAATTAACCCATTTCAAACATAGTCAAATATGCACACAGTAACCAAGACAAGTACATAAGGAACACTTATCTTAAATGGAAGTCACCAACTGCGGCCCTGACTCAAACGTTCCTCTCGTCCATAGACGTTGTTTCTCATAAGATTTTAGCAACAGGTCACCCCCGAGCTGGGGTTCAACTCCACTAGAAAAGATTTTCTAGTGACAAACTATGGTATGAAACTTAACAAAATTTCCTAGTCCTAAGTGCCCATTGTTGCAACTAGCCCACAGTCCCTCATTCCCCACACACTTGCTACAACCAAGGAAGTGTGCCCCTTCACTTCTCAACAGTCCTTCGACTGCCCCACTTCCCTTCCCAGGGTTACCAACAACACGACAGATAGGAAGTCTCTGAACCCTATGAATAATGCTCAACACACCAGGGAACAACTCTCAACAAAACTCTTTCTTGGAGAGTATGCCCATAGGTTTGACAACCACTCCACAAAAACCAGTTTCTCACCCAGAGAAACTGCTCGCGATTTGTCAACCTGACTCTTCGATAGTGAAACTCTGGATACATCCACACAACTCCTTACAAGCTTCTCACTGCAAATAAGGTAATAATCAGATTTTCCATACAATTCGACCCCCTTCTTCTCACGAGAGCCTGCAACACCAATTCCCCTCTCATATTCGATAATCCCATACATAATGATAATCATGATAATACCCAAAATACACTAAGGCCGAAAATATATATTGCATTCCTCCCACTTAACACTTGTCACTTCCAAAAGCAGCTTTAAGCCACTTGTGACTCATTCCCTACCCTTGGGAACTTAGGATAAAAGCATATCCTCATAACACTTTTCCATAAATATTATTAAAATATTCACCAAGACTTACAACTCAACCCCTTTTTCAGTGGAGTAGGCCCCCCCATCTCTTTTTCGTATGAGTCAGTCAACGTGCAACAATGTAATATCATATTAATAATCATGATTAAATTTACATGGATAGGCACACTGGCCTATCTGTGTCCAGGCTCACCAACCTCATAATCACACAAGCTCTCCTACATCCAAACATAAACATTAATTCCCATGCACTAACCCAAGTGTGCGCAACACAATGCAATGTATGCACTTTCTCAGGTACGCGCAACACACAAAATGTGTGCACCCTATCTTTATAACAATTCTCTGCACACTTGTTTTGATGCACACAACACCATAACCAGGTGTCCTTCGCTCACCAACCTAAATGTACGTTACATTTACACTTGGTTACAATGACTCACCAACCTATGTGTACAATTACAAAGGGCTATGGATTAGGGACACTATAATACCCTACCCCTTGTTTATGCTCTATCCTCAGTGCATTGTATATACATGTACATACAAAATTTCAAACATCATAAAAACCGGTCGCATGTCGATTCTAGAGCTGCTTGATTTTTTGATCTGATATGAAAACCGGTCGCACTTGAAATTTGCCTTCTGGCTCCACCTGAATCACATTCCAATCAATGACATGATTAGCATTAGGTACACACTTCTTAAGTAATGACACATGGAAAACATTATGAATGCATAAGTATGTAGGCAATGCAAGCATATAAGCGACGAGAACAATCCTTTCAAGGATTTCTAATGGCCCATAGTAGCGCGTTGCTAACTTAGAATACTTTCCCAACTTCAAGGAACTGTGCATGGCCTTCACTTTCATCAACACGTGATCACCCACTCCAAATTCCCTGTGGGTTATGCCTTTATTTGCACATATTTTATGCCTATCTTAGGCGACCTTTAAATTCTTCCTGATCTTTACCATCTACTCCTCCATTTCCTGAAGTAGATTTGGACCAACTATTGTGCGGTCTGTTGGGTTATCCCAACTCACAGGCATGCTACACTTTCTACCATAAAGTGATTCAAATGGGCTCATCTTTAAAGATGATTGATACTCATTATTGTAAGCAAACTCTACCAAATGAAGGTAGTCTTCCCATTTTGATGGCTTATCCATCACATACATCCTCAACATGTCTTCAATCACCAGGTTTACCCTCTCTATTTGACCATCTGACTTAGGGTGATATGTTGTGCTGAAATTCAAACTTGTTCCAAATCCTTTAAATTGTCCTTTCCAAAAGTTAGAAGTGAACTTGGAATCTCTGTCAGACACAATTGTCTTAGGAACACCATGCAACTTAACAACTTCTCGCATGTAAATCTCAACAATGTTGGTTGGCTTGTGCGTTGACTTCACTGGAATAAAATGGGCAGCTTTAGTAAGCTTGTCCACCACCACCACAATATAATCATGTTGCTTGGTAGTCCTAGGCAACTTAGTTATGAAGTCCATTGTCACAACTTCTCACTTCCACTCAGGGATAGGAAAAGGCTACAAGAAACCAGCTGGATGTTTTTTCTCAACCTTGAACTTCTAACATTCGAGACATCTTGCAATAAAATCTACAACTTCATTTTTCATACCTGGCCAAAAGTATCGCTTCTTGATCACATCAATTGTCTTTTGGTAGCCTGGATGTCTGGCATAAGGAACCTTATGCATCTCTGACAATATCAAGCTCTTAAATTCTTGATCATTCGACACAGACTCTGCATCTAAACAGGAGGATCCCATCCTCTCTTAGCCCATATCCTTCCAACTTCTATTTTGACATACCTAGTTGTAAGGTCACACTTATATCCATATAGCGTAGATCTGATTTGGAAACTTCCAAAAAAATTTCGTGCAAATCTGTCTGGTACATGCTAATGGTTGTAGCATGCATCTCATGCATCCTCCTGTTGAGTGTGTCAACCACCTTGTTCTCTTTTCCTTTGATATGCTTTATGTAAAAGTCATACTCGATGAGGAACTCTAACTGCCTGCTTTGTTTGGCATTCAAACTTGGTTGTCCAAACAAATACTTCATACCACAATGGTTTGTTCTTAGCTCAAATATCTTACACATGAGATAATGTCGCCACATCTTCAAAGCGTGCACTATGGTTGCCAATTCCAAATCATGTGTGGCATAGAGCCTTTCATGCGCTTTCAACTTCTTTGATTTGTAGCATACCACATGTCCATTCTGACTCAGGACTCCACCGAATCATTCCTTTCATGCATCCGTGCACACAACGAAGTCTACATCTGGATCCACAATTCTCAAAATTGGTGCACTTGTTAACAAATTATTCAAGTGTTGAAAAATCCTTGCGCAATCTAGAGTCCATTCAAATTGTGTACCTTTATTCTATAGGGATGTGATTGGATGCACAATCCGTGAGAATCATTTAATAAACCTTATGTAGTACCCTTCCAGCCCCATAAAGTATCTCACTTCTGTGACATTTCTTGGAATTGGCCATTCCTCAATGGCTTTTATCTTCGTTGGCTCCACAATTATTCCTTCTTTTGAATAATATGACCCAAGTAGTGAATCTGTCAATGATAAAATGAACACTTGCTCAACTTTGCATAAATATGATGTTCCCTCAACACCTACAACACCATCCTCAAGTGTTGCTTGTGCTCTTCCTCAGACCTTGAGTAAATAAGGATGTCATCTAAAAATACAATGACAAACTTATCTAAATACTCTCTAAAAACTCCATTCATTAAACACATGAAGACAATTGGTGCATTTGACAACACAAATGACACCACTATGAACTCATAGTGACCATACTTTGTTTTGAAGGCAGTCTTACTGATGTCTTCCTCTTTTATTCTCACCTGGTGATAACCAGATCTGAGATCTATCTTGGAAAATATATGTGCACCTCTCAACTGATCAAACATGTCATTTATCTTGGGCAAAGGATACTTGTTCTTCACTGTTACTTTGTTCACAAACCATCCTTCTTCTTCACGAACAAAACTGGCGCACCCAAAGGTGACACACTTGGGCATACATACCCTTTCTTCAAAAGCTCTTCAAGTTGCATCTGCAACTCCTTTAGTTCTGGTGTACTCATCCTGTAAGGAGTCTTGGACACAGGTGTTTCTCCCAGCATCAGATTAATAGAGAAGTCAATATCTCTTTTCGGAGGCAATCTTGATATCTCTTTAAATACATCCTCGAAGTCCTTTAGTACTGCATAATCTTTCACACTTGGCACTTTATCCTTAATTGCCTCTTCCATGTGTGCTGTGAATACTTAACATCCTTTCATGTCGCTTTTCTTCAACTCCAATGTTGAAACTTCTCTAATAGTCACAACTCTTGGAATTCCTTGAACATAACTCAAATTTCCTTGTTCATCCAGGCAAGTAAATGCCTTATTATAAAAATCCAAGACAACATGGTGTTCGTCCAACCAATACATACCAATGAGGCAATCATAAGAACCCAAAGGTATAATATTCAAATAAGCTTTTGTGCACAGTCCATTCATCTCCATTGGACATGCCTTAACCACCTCACTAATCTTCCTTTTTTCTCTTGTAGCTAACTGCACCAACCAAGATTTTCCAAGCTTTCTTCTTAGCAAATGAAATCTTTCCACCATCTTAGGATCTAGATAACTATGACTAGCTCCCGAGTAAATTAAAACAGTAATGGGTTGGTCATTAATCTTACCTTCCACCTCGATCATGTGCAACTGAAACTCAACCTGCTTTTTATCCAACACTGCATAAATCATTGACACATTTCTACCCATGTCTTCCACTGTTGCAACTTGTTGTACACTGTGGACAATTCTTTTTTATCACTACTTTGAGGATGATATCTGTGCATATGATTTCTTCCACAACCCCAACACTGCATTGGTTGTTGCCATGACTTTTGTCCCACTGTTTCCGACATTCTAGGCTCCTAAAGAGTTGTTTTTCCTTGTGTAGCATTTCTGAAAAATGGTGATTTAACTCCCTTCTTCCTCCGTTCCATCTTACTTTTCATATTGTCTTCCCAAGCCTTTTGGAGATTCAATATTCCCCGTTGTTGATCATAAATACACTTAGTGCGCCTTATGGTCTCTTCCAATGTTTTAGGGTCATTATATTGTATCTTGTCACTGATAAGTGAGGGAAACCCACTCAAATATCTCTGAATATTCACTTGTTCATCCTTGATAAAAGACACATAATTCAACAGTTCTAGAAATATTCTTTCGTACTCATCAATTGTCATGCTCCCAAACTTGAGTTCGAAGAACTCCTTCATTTTCCTATCATAGTACCTCTTGATTAAGTATTTCTTTTATAAATACCTCTTGAACTCCCTTTTCACTTTCTTATCATCAATATGTTGCACCTGCACAAATTGATCCCACCACATTGATGCTTTTCCTTTAACTGGTAGATAACGATTCTCCCTTCTGCCTGCACATAATATTTATGCAGATCGAAGTACTTTCTCATACCCAACAACCAGGTCCCTGCACATTCATCCTTCTTGTGTTCACCATCAAAGGTAGGAGGTTTGATCTTATTCATTCCCCCTTGTAGCTTGTCTACCCCAGTCCTTCTCTTATGTTTTCTGACAGGAGATGGACTTGAGCTACTGCGCTCTTTCTTGAAGGAATTCTCACCAACACCTCTTTCTTCTCTTCTTTTCTCATCATGAAACTTGTGACTTATTGATCCACTTGTATCTGTCTCCTTATCCATCTTCTTTTCTATTATGTCCAGACTTTGCATCAATTTGACATTGAAGTCATCTTGTTGCGCCTTGGCTCTCATAAGCCATTCATTTTCAACCTTATAACTCTGAACATCTTTCTGCAATATGTTTACAATTTCTATCAAGTTCATGCACTCCTCCTTGGATTCTATACCATAGGCACCCAAACAGACATACATATCTCCAAATTCATCATCAAGACTATAAGTCCTATGCACATCTTCCATGCTTTCAACCTTCTGCACTAACTCTATCATGCTCTTACTCGTTGATAATTCTACAAAATGTGCACACTATAAGATTGTTAGATGGTTCCATGCAACAACTACATGAAAATTTTGCACCATTTTGTCAGAATCCTTTCACTTGGATTTCTTGGACGATTTTAACATCCTAAACTCTAGTGTGCACACCCACACATCATTGTCTTTGTGTGCATCAAAAATCTATATTGCGCACCAATGGTCTTTCACACAAACTAATCTTTGTACTGCACGGTACCAATTCTTAGTATACACATATATTCATCTAATCTCTGGTCCATACAAGTCCAATGTTGAAGCAATAACTCTTATACCAATCTGTAACATCCCCAACCACCCAGGTTGGGCCATGCTACTCCATAAAACACTCTAACAAATCTCTGATACCTATTTGTAACATACCCAATATCCCACTGAGTCACGTTACCACCTTACACATGCTTTGATACCAATCTGTAACGTCCCCAGTATCCCACTGAGTCTCATTACCACCTTACACATGTCAACCAAACTGTAACAACCCCAACATATTACTGGCCATGGTAATCTTAGATTCACTGCGTAGTTCCTACTCTACACACAAGTCTGCATCGTATCACTTAAGGTAACATGCTCAGCCTAATATTGAGTCACACCACACAACTTATAACAATGGAAACAACATACTCTTTTAACAACACGATCTTACACAACAAAATTAAATCAAACAACTATGTGCACCAGCATACTGACCCCACAATACAACTGTGCGCAACACCACTTGGTGACATGCATCACTTCTGTTATTATTGTGTGCGAGGTATAATTCCAAAACCACACACATGAGTTGCAACCTCTTGAAGTACATCAATTATGATCCTACACACCTGACCACTCAATCCTCTTCTTAATGACTCATAACCCAATATCACCAAGTTATCTTACCAGTAAATACTATATGCACTTGTCATATCCATGTACAACTACAAATATAGGCTAAAACCACCATATTACATGTTCAAGTGATATTAAATCAAATAACAAAAAATACTTATATGCAACACATACAAGAATTGACCCATTTCAAACATAGTCAAATATGCACACAGTAACCAAGACAAGTACATAAGGAACACTTATATTAAATGGAAGTCACCAACTATGGCCTTGACTCATACGTTACTCCCAACCATAGACGTTGTTTCTCATAATCTTTCAGCAACAGGTCACCCCCGAGTTGGGGCTCAAATCCACCAGGAAAAGGGTTCCTAATGACAAGCTATGGTATGAAACTCAACATAATTACCTAGTCCTAAGTGCCCACTAATAAAACTAGCCCACAGTCCCTCATTCCCCATGCACTTGTCACACCCAAGGAAGTGTGCCCCTTCTCTGCTCAATAGTCCTTTGGCTGCCCCACTTCCCTTACCAGGGTTACCAGCAACATGTCGGACATGAAGTCTCCGAGTCGTTTGACTAATGTTTAGTGCATCAGGGAACAAATCTTAGAAAAACTCTCTCTTGGACAGTATGCCCATGGGTCTGAAAACCAATCCACAACAACCAGTTTCTCACCAAGAGAGATTGATCATGGTGTATCGACCTGACTCTTTATCAATGAAACTCTGGACACAACCCCACAACTTCTTACAAGCTTCTCGTTCTAGATAAGGTAATAATAAGATTTTCTATACAGTTTGAACCCCTTTTGCTCATGAGAGCTTGCAACATCAATTCCCCTCCCATAGTCAATAATCCCATGAAGAATAATAATCGTGATAATACCCAAAATACACGAAGGCCAACAATATATATTGCATGCCTTCCACTTGACACTTGCCACTTCCAAAATAAACTTTAAGCCACTTGTGACCCATTTCCTACCCTTGGGAACTTAGGATAAAAACATATCCTCATAACACTTTTACAGAATTATTATTAAAATATTCATCAAAACTTATGACTCAAACCCTTTTTCCTTTTTTCGGTGGAGTAGCCCCCCCCATCTCTTTTCCATCCGAGTCAGTCAGCGTGGAACAATGTAACATTATATTAAAAATCATGATTAAATTTACATGGATAACCGCACTAGCCTATATGTGTCCAGGCTCACCAACCTCATAATCGCACAAGCTCTTCGACCTCCAAACATAAACATTCATTCCCGCACACTAACCCAAGTGTGTGAAACACAGTGCAATGTGCACACTTTCCCAAGTGCATGCAACACAGTGCAATGTTCACACTTTCCCAGGTGCATGCAACACACAAATTTGAGTACCCTGTCTTTATAACAATTCTCCGCACACTTGTTCTGATGTGTGCAACACCATAACCAGGTTTCCTTCGCTCATCGGCCTACATGTACATTACATTTACACTTGGTTACAATGACTCACCACCCTATGTGTACAATTACAAAAGGCTCCGGATTAGGGACACTACAGAAGACCCATGTTCTAAAATGTTTTCTAACCAACCATCCACTCTATGATGATTTTAGAATATCTAAAAACCTATAACCTATTTATATCCAATTCAATTGTAGTTCCAAGCATAATAGCAAGAACACTAAGCTCTACCTAGTTATCAATTCTTATACCAAGGTCCAATAAAAAGAAAAAGGAACAAGATGCATCTAGGAAAATAACCCTACCAACACCACATTCACCATTGTTCCCTTGAAAAACACCATCAAAAATACCCCAAGCCATAGAGTGATCAGTTTCCAATTCATCAATATGCCTGGGAAATTTTACATTTAAGCTCTTATAGTTTATTATCTAATTATCAAATTATTTTTAATAATAATAAATTGTTTTTAAATTAGCTCTTAGGTTTTATTATTGAAGTATTTATCAAGTGTTATGTTTTGCATCATAACACAACACAACTTCTCTCACTAGTGACATACATTTGGTCTCTTGTAATATAAATAGAATGCAAAAATTTATCTTGTGTCGTGCTTTGTGTCATAACGAGATAGATGTCATGCAAATACATCGCAAAAGTCAACGCATGGAGATGCAAACATGATGCATCTCAATGAATATGTTTTCAAGTGGTTTGTTTTACATTATACTATGACATAATAATGGGAAAAACATGATGCGAGGGACAACACTAATTTATGACGCGTGTCGAGAAAAATGACAAGAGAAGGTCAACAAGGCATTTATGATGCAATGTTGCAACATTAGAGCCCTGTGTTGTAGTATTGCAACCTCCTTTCTAACCTTGCATAGGGACATTGTACAAGGTTGAGGATGGAATCATCTACACATAAGGATATTGTATAAGGTCGAGGATGGGATCATATACACTACTAAGCAATGTGATGATTTCCACCCAGACCCCCACATGGTATGATTGGTTTCCTTTTTTTGGAATCATCATACCCCATGTATGTATAAGTGTGGTGGTAAATGGAAATCCATGGAGGTAGTTGATAGTAGGCCGAGTCACTAGAAATTTATCAAAACTTTGACCGATAGTGGAATAACATATCCCCCCCACATAAATTCCCAAAGTAATGAGTAAGGTCTAGTCTAGAGTGTCAAAAAAGAATTAAAAAAAAATCGACTCCATGTATGAAGAATCATGTGGTTAATAATAATGTTGACATAATGTAGAAGATTACAGTTGATGTATTACCCATCACCAACATTATGGGACAATCCACCAAGGATAAGAGAATTAACTTTGACATCCTCATGTAGGAATCTATCAATACCCAACTCTCCCCCAATGACCTTGGAGTCCTATTGATAACTACCAAAACACTTTAGTACATATGTCATTTGGATCTACAAAGGGACTTTAGGAGGTGAACCATGTAAATGGGGGGAATCTCCCCCCCTCCTAGATAATCTAGTAACAAAATAAATATCCTTCTTAGTGGAGTTAAACCATATGTCTCGCCCAACCCTGAATCCTTGCCAACCCTCGTCCCAAGGATGGATCAACTAGATAAAAAAAAATGGGGTTCCCCTTAATGGATGTACCCTCCTCATAAAATTTAAGGAGGCCAACATCCACCAAGAGAGAAGATGTGGCATCTATAATAGGGTTTGAGAATATATCCATTCCCTCTCATCTACCTCCCATAGTCATACCATCGAGTAATTCACAAGCGATATACGATTGACATAAAAACCCATTAGAATATATATATATATATATATATATATATATATATATCCAATATCAATTTAGGGATAAAATAACACTAATATAATTCATTACAATATTTAATCTCTAATTTGATGCTCAACATATCAATAAACACATCAATGCTTCTAAAATAAGTATGCATGATTAGATGCAACAATGCTTCTATCATAATTACAAATAAATAATCACACTGATTGCATCGATAACTATACAAAATCTATTCATGCACCATTCTCAATATGTTTTGATGGGTTAGAAGAAATGTAGTGTTTTTAGTGTGTGTATTCCAACTTGTTTGCAATGGATTTAATCAAATGGACACACTATTTTACCCAACCAATTTGTTGTTTGGAAATTATAGTGTGTTTAGGTTGTGTTACACCTCAGATTCACCTAAGTGTATGCTATATTTTGCACCAAATTTGGACCATCGTATCAGAATATTATGTGCATTATTCCATCATGATGAGCCAAAAAAGTGGTTGTATTTCCACTCATGTATTGTATTGGACCATTCTTAGATGTTTTATGTTTTGGTGGGGGGCTATGTAGTATCTTTAAACCCCATGTGGTCGGTCATGGCCCGTCCTTTTAGTCCCCATTTCAAGATAGGATTTTCCTTTATGGCTATGGTTGATTTCCCCTTGATGTTGGTAACTCTTCATCTTGTTATTCATTTATGATATGGGTTGGTATGCAACCATCTTGGGGTGGATCTACTAGAACACATGATCTAGGGGCGTTGCTGATCCGAAAAGATCTTTTAAAGACTATGGATGAGTTTTAGAACATGAGTTCATTAACCATTAAAGAAATTGATGAAAGAGGAAGAATTATTGATGTAACATAGCAACCCTCATAAGATATACAAATATGGAAATAATCACAAAGAAACAACAAACCATAACAACAAAGTTGTCAACGGAGTTCGACAAACTTGCCTATGTCTCCGGGCCTTTGTCTCAGTGGGTGAGGCTTTCTTATTTCTCTGCAAAGCTTCAAAAGTACATAATAAAAGTTCCAAAAGGATTACAAAATGATCTGGCTGTGTTCTGCTAGATCTCAAGAACTCAACACAACTGACGAAACTGAAAATGAATGAACAAAGTTCTCGGAAATGGCCCGCAAAGTTGCTCTCCTCAATGGCTTCCCTGCATAAAAATGGCTTTGGATTTACAATACTTCAATATTTTTCCTCTTCTGAACCTCCCGAAGTCTGCCAAGAACCTCTGGTTTATATAGGCTTGAATTTGGCAACAAACTCCCAACTTCCCCCCAAGATCTGGCCACAAAAAGAGCTTGAGGTCCTCCAATAATGGCTAAAATATCTCAAAGCTTGCTAAAAAATCAACAAAAATCATATAATAAAGCTTAATAACCCACTAATTGGCAAATATAGGGCGCAACCCCCAAAATCCGGGCTCCTTGTCATATGGATTCCCTCCATGTGGCCCTGGGCTGGCTGGCGCTGGTTTTTAGCCCCCCCGATCTCGGGCCCCAGTCATGTGGCTTAGCCATATGGCTGCACCCTTACCTTCCACGCGCTTGCTTTGGTTGTTAGCTCTAGCCCTGGTTATGCGCCTTGGTCAGTGGGCTAGCCCAACCAACCAGTGCTAACCCCACAATCGAAAACTCGAGCCAATGGTTATGTGACAAAAGGTGGAAGGTCCAGGTCGTATGGGTGTGCGCCAGGGCTACACCAACAAATGTCTGCTCCATAAGTATAAACTGTGTGGACATATGTAAGGGTTATATGCGAAAGCACCGGGGGCTAACCAACATGTAACCAATCCTGTGCCAATCAGATAAAGTAAGGGTTATATGGATCATACACATGGAAGTGCGTTGGGGCTTGGGCTAGACCCCAACCCTTAACTTCATCGATTAAACCTCCACTTGCATTCAAATAAAACATTGCGACCATAGTGGTTAAGAAAAAATGTGGGCGGGCTGGTAGCCCGTCCCTACCAAAGCCATTCTGCCCGGACCGGAGGTCACGGGTTTGACTCCCGTGGAGTCCATAATATTTTTTCCATAATAACCAATGGAGGGGTGCCACGTGGCAACCCAAGACTGAGCCACGTGGCATCATGCTATTCGTGAAATAATATGCCACGTGGCACCATGCTATTTGCCAAATAATATGCCACAAATCAAACAATGATTCAACCACATCTGCACCTGTCCATGTCAGCATGCCAACTCACTACCACATCACTATACAACCGTACAGACTGTACAATCAACTGCTACATCAACACTGTACAGTGTCCGTTTGATCCCGTTCAAGTTGCATTGGGTTTTTAATGACGAGGCCTATGCACATGTCCGTTTTGAAGCGATTCTGAGCACTTTGATTTTAGGCCTTCCTGGACCATTTTGGTTCCTGGATCCTTTTTGGATCACACCTCCCCACTAAGACCTTTTGGTCCTCCAAAAGGATACTAACCGGTCATCGAGTGCGGGATAGGCCACCCCACTTGTTCTCTACCTTTAAACTCTGTGGTGTGCACCTGTCTCATCAAGATCAACTGTAAAACAACCATGATAATTGACAACATATTGTTAGCCACTTGTATTCTGTCACATCTTACTGAAGCCACTATCATCGATGTTGACAACATTACTAATGATAACATCATAAATATGACTACAAATAATCTAATATGTTTATAATATTTGCACGACATTAGCTTATCTTGAAGCAAAGTATGATTGAACTTCCATTCTACAATCATCTCATGTTCTTGCTTAAGATCAATTACTTGATTTGGCACAATTATAGGCGTGTTTCTTGCATGAGCTGCCTTCCTTAATTGTTCCATTGTTTGAAGAGATTGTTTTTCTTTTAAGTGATGAGCATGTACAACATATTCGTTGCCTGCTTTGATTAAGTGATATTGACTCTGTTCCCTGTAGAAGATTGCTTTGCGATCATACACATAAGGACTGCCTAATACCATTCCACATTCATTGAGTGGCACCACATCACATGTTACCTCATCCACAAACTTAAATGAAATTGCAAACTTTAAGGTGCATTGCCTTGTTATGTGCAATTTATGATTGTTGCTTATCCATTTAAGTGAGTAAGGTTTATGATGCATCTGAGTTTTTAATCCCAATTGTTTAACCACTTCCTATGAAATCAAGTTAGATTGAGATCCACTATCTATCAATGTGTAGAACTTAGTATGCCTCATTACGAACCTTACGTGAAACAATTTACTTCTAGATTCATATCCATCATCAATTTTACCTGTCAAACCAATCGCTGATATTTTAGATTCATCGTCCGAATCCGACCCCAAGTCTATTGGTCAAGTTGTTGCTGCAACTGTTTGCCTCCCTTTCCTTTCTTTGAACCACTTCGGTCTCTTCTCATGATGCAATTGCCAACAATGGTCATCATCATTTCCTTCTTTCTTGCAGTGCTTGCAAGAGAGCTTCTCTTCCTTTCTTGCCACTGAATTTGCCTTCTTTCCATTCCACTTCCTTTTGTCCTCTTTTCTCGAAGACGATTCCCTTGATACAACAACTCCTGTTTTCCCTGCCTCAATGTATGTTGATTGAATAGAAACCTCATCAATATTAGTAGGTCCAAACATAAATATAGTGTTACGAATATGTGCAGGTAAACCTCCTATATACTTCATAAGAGTTTCTTGGGTATGTAATGGAATGTCTAACATTAATTCCATCTTACGAACTTCATCTGTGTATTCTTGCACGATTGGTCCCTTTCTTAGTTTAAGACCTTGCCATTCAATTAAAGCCTTCTCTTTATAACCCAAAGGACAAAATTGCTTTCTAAGTGCAGAAACAAAAACTTTCCATGACGAAAATACATTACCCACTTGTTGAGTGCCATTTTGCAACTTTCTTTGCCACCAGATGAGTGTTGTGCCTCCAAGTCGAAGCGATGCCAATTTGATTTGAGTTGCCTCATCCTTGATTTGTTGCACACTGCAATAAGCCTCCATCTGTCTGACCTAGTTATCAAGCCTCTCTGCATTGACTTCACCATCATACATGGGTAATTCAAATTTCACATCAAGCTTAAGTAAAGGCATTTCATTTTTATGTTTATGGGAATGTTTTCTTGCGGTGGATTTGGAACTTGAACTTGAAGAAGAAGAAGTTGATGGAGAAGAAGGAGGTGAAGGAGGAMTTTTAGGAGGATCCTCTCCTTCTTCACTTCTGACCTTTGAATATTCACCTAGAATYGGTCTCTTCCGATCCAAGTAATCATCATATAGAACCTTCACCATCTCCGATGTTATAGCAAGATTTGCCTCACCATTGCTATCTTGCACAGAGGGCCTTTTTCCATTTCCCTATGCAGACTTATCAACCCCCTTTTTGATAAATCCAAAGCCAAAATTATATATATTTTCCACATATATGCTCCCTAACTACTTTGCAAGATGCGTATACGCTTGATGCTCCACTACAACTTGTGTATATCGAGATTTGTGCCAAAAAATACAAAATAAGGTCGGGTTTCCATGTCACGAGAGAAGATCTCTAATCTTTGGCCTTCCATATACTGGAAATGTTTCGACTCGACCCTTCAATTGCATTCTGGAGGCTATAAGAGCACAATTTCGAGCTATGGAAAAAGAGGGAGAAAACATTCAACTTTGAGAGCAAAGTTACTCTGGAGGAATTACTTCATATTGAGTCTACATCCCTTTGTCCCTCAAGTCTGAACACAGTGTTCATCCCCCAAGCTCTTCCCTTATTGTCAAGAGAATCTCTTTATCTCTTTTCTATGAGCTTGCTTTTGGTGGAGGATTGAAGTGGTGGAGACCCAGTTGGAAGGAACTTAGTTTATTGGTTTCGAACCGTGCCGACACGGAAGTCTGTAATGTTGATACTTCTGCTGATCAATTATTAATAGAAATACTCCTTTCCCGTCCTATCGATATCTTGCAAATATATGATTATTATCCATGGACATGTTTGTAATGTTTATTATTGGATTGTGCTATCTAATGTGCTAACCCATTTTATATATTGTCACTATATACTTACATTGCTTGTTTGTTGAGAACTTCTTGCATGTATAAGGCTTTGAGTCAAAGTGTTCAATGGTGGAATGACATCAAACGATTGGATCGAGGTAGGCTTCTTCCTCGTATTTCACATTAGTTTATATAGCACATGTTGGAATTAAGTTGATTTCTGCAGTCATACCTATCTATTGTGGTTTACCCTTGGCCATAGAGAGTTTTCCCCTTGTAATAGAATTGGCGACTCTACTGCGGAGAGATATTACTTCTAAGGGTTGAAGCATTTTTCCTTCTTACGTTGCTCTTTTTCCTTTGTGATTCTTGTCGTATCACAGTTGGACAGAGTCTGTTCACTCTGGGTCTGAGTTTTCATACCTTTTTACCTGGCCTAGCCTTGTTTTAAAGGATATACGCCCTTTTTGCCCTGACAACTGCGTGTATACGCTTGCTGTCCCACTACAAGAAGTGTATATACACCCTTTTCTCTTGAACATGAGCGTATACCACTTCCCCCTTGCTTGTTTTCTTGGTTTAGTGACTGCTAGGTAGGTTTTGAGGATCACTGAGCCTTCTTGGGTCTCTGTGGTACCTATTGAGATTATCTGGGATGACAGGAAACCTTTATGGAGTTGAATTTTTGGGCGGCATCTTTCCCTTTGTTTTCCATTTTTGATTTGTCCTTGGTAGTTGGGATGTCTGCTTAGCTGCTTGATATTCTGCTCGAGTGATTTCTTTTATACACAGTAGAAGTTGTATATCAAGTTGCTTATCAGTCCATACATTTTCTTTTTAAATACATTGAAAATACAAAAAATAGGCACTTTGCATTGGTTGGTATTTTTGTCTTTGAAGCTTTATCATTAGCTTAGCACGTTTAACGAAAGATTGCATTTTATTTCTGAGTTGCAGAATTAAAATTGAAGATTGCACTATTTTATTTAGCATATCATTTACTGAAAAGTTAAAGTTAGGCTTTGCATTATATCTGTTTTTATTCTTATGCAGAGTCATAACACCATGAGTTTCATTTCCATACCTTTTTGAGTAATCACGACCAATAAAATTTTACGCTTTCAACTAAAATTGATTAGTCATGATTTTATTTTAGGGGTGCACAAACTAGCCTAGGATTTAGTACCTTGGAATAGGATTTTGTGAGTAAACTTCTCCAAGGCAATTAAATCAACTTATGTGTCTGAGACAGGGAATTGACAAATCCATTGTATAATTGGTAATATTAGGAGGCTCTACTCACACCGGAGTTAATCACGAGGTCGCGCGAAGTTAGTTGAAGGGATAACCCCTAGATACTCACCTAGCGTCAGAGATATTTCTGTGGATTTGTTCATATTTGGGGATCTTGCTAGTGCCCATACCTCTATGAGAGGCGATACTTTCAAGGTTTTGGGCTTTGCTACCCTGCCCATATGGTGATCCAGACTTATGACTGTTCGCCTGTGCATCGGTTATACAATGGTTTATTAGTTGCTTGAATTAGGTTTCTCATAGGTTACTTGTAGGGGTTATTTTGTTTGTATCCTGAGTCAGATAGGTGTTAGACATCACACAACCTTTATGGAGGATTACCTCTCCGGGGGGGTCTGACCGACTAGTTGTTAAGCCTATGAGGGCCCTTATAACTGATTTTGTCACCTCCAAACTTTAGTAGGGAGTCTCAAGTCCCTCCTAGACGAGGCATACCTTCTTTAGTGAGGGAGGCCACTTAGCCACTTTAGCCTGTTTGCATGCATATTGGCCGTTTGAATTTTTGGTATGCTCTTTGATTACTAGTTGGCCTTAAGATATCTTTTTGTTTGTTGAGAGTCATAAGTCGTCGTGGATTCGTACTAGCTTCCTCGCAGGTCCCGTCGGTTGTTATAGTTACCACCGGTTTTCGAGCTATTGCCTTCTAAAAGGCGTAGAGTTATTAGAAGCGGTACACACATATCCACTTTTCAGACTTACGATCCCATAAGGATGAGTACTGAGCCTAGTCTTTAGAACACTGGGAGTTCATCAAATCCCAATCCCACTATAGTTAATTTCACTCCTTCGACACCTGCAACGGCCTTCACGGTTCGCGATTGCAGTATACCGTCTTATGGTTCGGCCCGGTAATTGATGCTTAGATCTCTTGCCTCCTAACCCTTTTGGGGGTTTTGGCCACTCGCCGAGTTATAATGTTTAGACCATCCCTATGGCTACTAGTCTATTTTCTTATGGTATGCCAAGTTCCGCCCGGTCTTTGACGCCATCCCAACTAATGGCCATAGCAGCTAACCAGACGGGTATTTTCTTATGGTATGCCAAGTTTCACTTCGCAGTCTTTGACTGCCATCCCAACTGCTGGCCATAACGCTAGCCTTGGACTTGGGGGCACCACACCTCCTTAAACTCCTTTTCCGTTTGGTAGCTCTCATGTTTCCCAAGTGAATCCTAATGTAGGAAGTGTCCCCTTCCCTAACCCCAGGTCTAATCCTTCTACGACTGGATGGAAAAACTAAGATGACGGACAAGTTCCGCACTATATCCCTATCCCCTCGGTGCCGAATTCGACCAATACTTTTGGCATAACAAATCCACTTCAATCCTTCGGATTCCCACCCGGAGGAGGTCATTATTATGTCTTGGGCACCCCCCATCCTAGATCTAATCCAGTTGGGGGCAGTTTTAACAACCCTCAGTTGGGAGCTAATCCAACTGGGGGCAATTTTCATAACCCTTATCAGAACATCCCTGCTGGAATGATGCCCAATCCATATTTCACGAATCCGCCCAAAGGAGGGTATTTTAATTCCGAACAAGGTTCTAGTCCTTACCAGAACCTTGGATGGAACCTAACTCCTAATACTTAGTCTTTTGCAGGAGGATGGGGTCAGGTGTCGCAACCTCGTATTCCCTTTCTAGCCACGCTTAATCTGTCAGATTTGTCTAAACTAATGAATGACTCGGTGAATCATGATCCCACATGGCCCCCTGTCCCCACCAAGCTTCCGTCAGACATTCCAAAGTTTTAAGGTAAGAATGGCGAGGACCCTGGTGATCACGTCACTACTTTTCACCTCTGGTGCTCATCAAATTCTTTGAATCACGATTCTATTAGATTATGATTGTTTCAACACACTCTTATCGGGATTGCGTCACAATGGTGCATTGAGCTACCTAGGGGAACATATGGATTTTTTCAACAGTTAGTGCTTTCCTTAACCATTTTCAACTACCCGTTCGTTAAAATACTGGCCTTGAAATTTTGTCAACTTTATGCCAGGGTTCCGGTACCCATATTTCAGACCATATCCAGGAATGGCATAGGTGAAGACGGTTAGTTAAGACTCCCATACCCCCGACCTTTCGTTTAGAATGGTTTTTAAAATCTTTATATGCTCCTATTTCAAAGGACGCCGCTACTTCTGAGGTCTTCAGCGAGGAAGAGGCCATTTTTAGAGCCCAACAGTTCGATTTGATCTGTGCCCAGTCGAGGATGTTATACCATCTTCTTCTCGATGCATCGCGGTTGACTCATGATCCTAGACAGGGTCCTAGGCCCCATGCCGATGGAATTATGGGGTCCACCAATGTAAATTCCACAGACTCGACAACAAAGTCTGCCGGAGGACCAACTCCATCTTGATCCTCCAAACCCACCCAATCGACGGATGTACATTCTGTGCAGTCGTCGAAAAACCCAAATGGTGACCAACAACCATACAGGAATAAACATAAAGGTCGAAATAATCGTAGAGGTGGGAAGAATAAACCCAAGGACAAAATTGTTAATGGAAAATAGAACGATAATGTTGGAGAGGGCATGAAAGAAAAGCGTAAGGTTAAGTTTCCTTGTAAACTTTGTACATATGATCACCTTACACACTTATGCCCCAAACTTGCGGAGGCTGCGAAGCTTTTAAATATTCTGCCTGCTGTGCTAATGAATCCTTTTCCTCACAACCAATAGTTAGCCTCAAGTTCTTCGAACACCAAAAATGCATCTGGTGGGAGTCAAGACCCATCATTGCAAGATGACGACTATGTTTGCATCAATATGGTCGGCGCAACAATCGATATAGCCACTCGCTCTTGAGATTACGGCTCTTCAAAATCTAGTACCAGCCTAGAAGCTCCTCCTCCACCCCTGGAGACGAATTTATAGATTGAGAAACCAGAGCCACCACCCCGTATTCATAAAGGAGTATTCAAGCGCTCTACCCATAAACCTAATGCGAAAGCCGCCCAAAAATACTCTATCGTTGAGGATCTGGGCCAAAAACCTTGTGCGATGTCTGCTTTGGAGGTACTTCAGACGTGTCCATCATAGAGGAATGCCTTACTCTCTGCCTTAGGAGCTCTAGAACCTAGTGGCTCAAAGATCATCAAGTTCGATGTCACGGATGTGAAGCCTTGCTTACCTTACCATGTGGCTTTCCAAATCCACGTGGATTATTCTAAATATACCATCAAACGAGCGATCGTTGATGAGGGTGCTGCCACTTGCGTGATGTCCTTAGCCTGTTGGACAACTATCGGTTCTCCAACCCTTTCAAAGTCGTTCACCATGTTAACCGCATTCGACGGTCATTCCTTCCGCCCTCATGGTATTCTCCCCGCCTTTCCGGTCCAGTTAGGTGGGAAGATGGTAGAAGTGGAAGTAGAGGTAGTTGATGCACCTCTTGATTATAACTTGTTACTAGGTCGTAATTGGACTTATGAGAGTTTTTCCCTTGTAACACCGACATGGTGAAGAAAGTCTTTCGAAACTCTTTCTCCTCATGAGAAAGTCCCTCTTTCGATGCCATCTTCTCACTTTGAGAAGTTCTCTTTCTCGATCCAATTTCAGGATTCTCTTCAACAATCTCACCTTCACCACGATTCATATTTTCCCTGGTAATCATGGAAACTCAAAAACCAACTGTCAGCTAGCTCTGATACCACTTGATCCAAAAAAGACATTTTAAAGACTATGGTTGAGTTTTAAAACATGAGTCATTAACCATGAAAGAAATTGATGAAAGAGGAAGAATTATTGATGTAACATAGCAACCATCATAAGATATACATATCTGAAAATAAGAACAAAGAAACAACAAACCATAACAACAAAGTTGTTAACGGAGTTTGGCAATATCACCTACGTCTCTAGGCCTTTGTTTCAGTGGGTGAGGCTTTCTTATTTCTCTTAAAAATCTTCAAAAGTACATCATAAAAGTGCCAAAAGGATTACAAAATGACCTGGTTGTGTTCTTCTAGATATCAAGAAATCAACACAACTAACGGCACTGAAAACGGATGAACGAAGCTCCCAAAAATGGATTGCAAAGTTGCTCTCCTCAATGGCTTCACTGCATAAAAATGGCTTTGGCTTTACAATACTTCAACATTTTTCCTCTTCTGAACCTCCCCATGATTGCCAAGAACCTCTGGTTTATATAGGATTGAAGTTGGCAAAAAAATCCCAACTTCCCCATAAGATCTGGCCTCAAAAAGAGCTCCAGGTCCTCCAATAATGTCCAAAATCTCTCAAAACTTGCTAAAAAATCAATAAAAATCATATAATAAAGTTTAAAAACCCACTAATTGTAAAATATAGGGTGCAACCCCCAAAATCCGGGCTCTTGGTCATATGGGCGCCCTCCATGTGGCCCTGGGCTGGCTAGCGTTGGTCCTTAGCCCCCCCGACCACGGGCCTCGGTCATGTGGCTTGGCCATATGGCCGTGCCCTTACCTTCCAGGTGCCTGCTTCGGTCGTTAGCTCTAGCCCCTAGTCATGTGCCTTGGTCATTGGGCTAGCCCGACCGACCGACGCTAACCCCATAATCTGAAACTCAAGCCAATGGTTATGCGCTGAAAAGTGGAAGGTTCAGGTCGTATGGAATCGGTCGTATGGGTGTGTGCCATGGGTACACCAACAAATATACGTGCCATAAGTATAAACCATGTGGGCATATGTAAGGGTTATATGCGAAAGTGCCAGGGAATAACCAACATGTAACCAATCCCTTGCTAACCGAACAATGTAAGGGTTATATGGATCAGACACATGGAAGTGCGCTAGGGCTGGGGCTAGACCTTAGGCGTTAACTCCACCGATTAAACTCCACTCACATTCAAATAAAACATTGCGACCATAGTGGTTAAGAAACAACGTGGGTAGGCTGGTAGCCGGGGCCTGCCAAAGCCATTCTTCCCGGACCAGAGGTCACGGGTTCGACTCCCGTGGAGTCCATAATATTTTTTCCATAACAACCAATGGAGGGGTGCCACGTGGCAGCCCAAGACTAGGCCACATGGCGCCATGCTATTCGCCAAATAATATGCCACGTTTCAAACAATGATTCGACCACATTTTCACCTGTTCATGTCAGTATGCCAACTCACTGCCACGTCACTGTACAACCGTACGACCTGTACAATCAGCTTCTACGTCATCACTGTACGAACTGTACAGTCAGCAAAAATTTTGCTTGTTTGGCAAAATGAACAGATCGCGATATCTTTCACATATAGTGTTTGTTTGATCCTGTTCAAGTTGCATTGGGTTCATAATAGCGAGGTCTACACACGCGTCCGTTTTGAAGCGATTCTGAGCACTTTTATTTTTAGGCCTTCCTAGACCCATTTTGGTTCCTGGATCCATTTTGGATCAGTTACATACTCTCTCTTACCCCTTTGTATATGATGTAAAAGTGTTTCTCTTTGTAAAGGTTGTCAAACCTATGTATAACACACATATTATATTCCTAAGCATGTATCCCTCTCTTATGTATTCATCACACTTTGTCCATCTACTATCAAAGATGAGTTTGTATATTCTCACTCAGTTTCACATCTCCTAAGGAAGTGTCACAATTTTTTAGGCAGTACACATACTCCGAGGCATTGGTCATATCCTTTGAGGCAAATTCAGGCTATTATTTCATACATGGACATCCTCTACACATGCCACATTGGAGATTCTAGAGCACCCTCCTTCTTTCATCACTTTTGGAGCTTTCGCTTGATTTCAGGTCCGACCCACACATATCAGATTTATAACAACCATGTGGGTGTTTTTGGTGATGATTTGACATGGAGAGTCATCTTCCTTTCGTTATGTGGCATCTTTGCTTGACTTGAGGGCTTGGTCATACCTTGGATATCTGTTTTGAGCATTCCTTGAGCACATTATGAGGAGGTTGTCCACTTTTGAGGGCCTTCTTCACATTTTCATGAGGTCGTTCGACTTGGAGGAGAGGAACATTGGAGATTTTCTTGCTTGGGAGGTTATTTCACCATGGTTTGAGGCCTCCACATCACTCTTTCCTTGGAATGTTGGGTTGGGAGAGAAAATCGGTCCCATTATTTGTGGGATGTCCCTCTCTCGTGAGGGTTTTATGTAGACGTCACATCATTTGATTATGTATCGACTTAGTCTCCTTCCTTGTGTGGATGACATGTTTTCCTTATTAGTTTCCTAGAATAAATTTAGGGGAAAATAATTAATAAAGAATGAGAAGGATGTAGAAGCCTCCTCTATAAATAGAGGCTCCCTTCTTATTCCAAATTGTTGTGATTTGTTGGATCATTTATGAATACAATTAATAGAAAATATTCCTTTTAAGGTTTTGGTATTAATTCTTGGAGATTTTTCTTTCTTGGTTATGTCCTTGGTGCATTAAATATTTGTGACGGTGATTTAAGACTTCTATTGACTTTCAAGATCAATCCATTTGAGGAGTTACTTAACTACTTGGAGAGGAGATGTTATATGGTTTGTTCCTTCCCTCTTCTCTTGTTAACTTGGGCAAGTGCTTAATCCATTGCTTTGTTTTTCCTCTTGGTTCCTTGGCAAAGGTTCTTAAGTATTTTTTTCAAGTTATAGTTGATCTTGTTGGTGAAGGTTTTTTCCTTCGAGGAATCCCTTCTTGTAGGGCCTTGGTCATGTTAGCTTATCTTGATTAGGTTGGAGTTTATTCTTCCTTCAGAGTTCTAATCTCTTATCCTAGTCCTTAAGATAGAAGTAATCAATTCTTATATGATTCGAATTATATTAAAAATGAAATGGAACACACACAGAAACATATAGAGTACAACAATACAGTTAAACTCAAATTTTATTAATGAATAAAATAGTAAAACAATGTAGAACACAGATTGGCTAGAATGGTGGTAGCTTATCTCTGAAGAGAAAGAGATGTCGGGTACACTCATTCGTATAAAGTTGATTACAAAGAGGCTGAAAAGGGCCTTTTATCATGAAGCCTAAAAAAAATATAAGAAAAAATCCTAAACATTAAAACTCTAACCCTAGAAGGTGAAACACCAAAAGTATTGCGGGCCCCAAGGTTGTTAGTTGATACGTCCACTTCCCGGGGGCACAAATTTTGCATACAATCTCTGTTTGGGGTGCACGATAGCTCATTGGAAAGAACTATTCGAGGATTACAACTTTTCTCTAGGGAAGGGGAATACCATTGGCATCCCTTGGCCCTCCGAATTTCCAAGAAATACCGTTTAAGGCTTCAAATAACCCCATCATTTTGGGACCTGAAAAACCATATAAATTTTTCCAAGAAGCTAGAGACTCGTTGACTCATTGGAAGAGGTGGATGGCCATTGATATCCACTTGTATAATCCCCCCGCCTTAGGAAGCAATGGTGTACATTGCGTCAAGTTCCCTCATTATATGGGGAAATATCTGTTGAATTTGGATCCAAGTGAGCCACTTGCCTTGGTGAAGAAGTTGTCCTGCTTTGATGACCCGATAGAGCTGTATGTTATGTTGGTGGGTTCCTTTCATCTGTGTATCCACGATTCGATCAACTATAGCCTTCTCAAGGTAGTTAAGGTTGAGTTATGTAGGGGCTAGGTGATCAACTACCTGTGAGTTGTCCAATAGAGGTGGAAAGTATGGGCGAAGGAGTTCCACATTAAAGACTGGATGCAAGCCAAGGAATGGGGCAATACTTAGTTCAAAATAAATCTCACCTACAACCTTGGTGATGGTGTAAGGCCCATATAGAAGTGGTATAAGCTTACAACGGGGTCATGCAAGACACTCTTTTTACAAATGTAACCAAACCTTTTCACCAACATAAAAATTGTGTGGAACCAAATGTTGATCATGTCGTTGCTTGTACTTAGCATTGGCTTTATGCAAGATCTCATGGAATTGTTGGAGGATGTGTTGAATCCGTTCAACAAATTTGGTTTCCTTATTAGCCTCAATTTGAACATGGGTAGATTTATCCCGCATGGATGCAATTGACAGAGCTAAATCAATTGGGGTCAATGGATTAAACCCCAAGCACACCTGAAAAGAGTTGTGGCCAGTAGAGTTATGACGGGATGAATTATAGCTATATTGAATATAATGAATATGATCATCCCATGTGTGGGATGTTTGGAGTTGTACATTCTCAGGATATGCACAATCATCATGTTTACCACCTCCATATGTCCATCGGTTTGGGGGTGGAAAGCAGTTGATTTGGTGAGCTTGGTGTCCATCAATGACCACAGACTGGACCATAATATACTCAAGAATCTACTATAATGATATGAAATAATAATCCATGGTAGCTTGAAATGAAACCAAACACACTCAAAGAAGAGCTTAGCAGTTTCCTCGGCTATGATACTCTTCTTGTAAGGTGTCAAAACTGCCATCTTAGAGAATCAATCAATGACCAAGAAGACATAGTCATTACCATGCTTGGTTGAAGGTAGAACAAATCACATGTAATCCATGGAGATGGATTCCCAAGGCCTATCAAGAGTAGGAAAAGGGATGTACAACCCATGTTTCTTATTGGTGGGTTTCGTGATGGCATAGACAGTGCATGATTTGATATACTTACCGACATCTTGTCGTAGATTTGGCCAATAAAATACTTTTGTAGTACTACCATTTTTTTTTCCATGCTAAAGAGTCCTACCACCTTGTTAGCACTGAAAGTTACACTTTGACTGCTAAAGTGTAAGCTCAGTACCCATCAATAGGTTTATGAGGTAAGTTTTTAAAATGTGGTGTCAAATGGATAAAACTCAGTCCAACAATGTTAAAACACATGAAATTCTAGATGAAATGCATCAACAAAAGAGGTCTTGTTTAACTTAGATCAGGGTTTTGAGGATTAGTGTGGATAGAAGGAAGACTTAGTAAGATAAGTGAAGTAAGTCTACCACTAGCATCAGTATTTACCAGTAGACAGAGGACAAAAAATCTTTAGATATAAGAGCTTCTTAAATCCAAGCTAAAACTCTGAGAAAGCTATAACAACATCACAATCAAACCTTCATTGCAATACAACTACAAAACATCATTTGAATATTTCAATGACAATAAATTTCAGAGTGAGAGAGAAATAAGATGGAGAGAGAGAAAAATGACTTCCATTAAACAAAATTTCATCAAGTTTGATACATCAAATCAAAGTAGGCTCTGTTTCATTAATATCACCAAAAGAGTCTTTTACCTCAATCATTCGAACCTACAAAATGTCTTCTAATGCTTCTTTTATAGCCTAGATAGAGAATGATAGCATACAATGTGAGTTTCATCCTCTAGCATAGGATTCTTCCATTCAAAACTGAAGTAATTACACCTGTACAAGCTAGAAATAACAAACTGCTACAAAAAAGGCTAGTGTTGGCAATTATCCTAACATCTTAATATTACATGATGAAGTGTCCTTCGAGCGCGTTCCTCTTCTTGCCAGGTATCCTCCAGCTTTAAACTGACCTCCAAACAGTTGTACCATGCTCCCCTATCCATCTGGCGATCGTTGATCCTCTTGAAACCATCAAACTATGAGTTCATAACATATCCTGTAGCACTAATTGTATCAGCCAGTTCACAACGCTTGACTGTTGAAACTAGTTCATAGTGCCAAGAGCTGCGAACTGTCCTGTAGCTGCCCAATTAGTCTAGTTTAAGCTCCAAAACACCCAAAAACTTCTTCCAGAGTTAGGGATGCCTATAGAAACTTCATAATGTGGTGTATGAGTGAAAAAATCAGGTATAAGCAACATACTTCCTCAAAAATCTTCAAAAAGCAAGGAGCAATCATTTCCAAAACTGGTATTTCTTAAGGTATTTCATCCATCACTTTCTGAGCCTGAAATCCTCCTTGTGGCAGCTTGGGCCAACATATTCAAATTTCTTTGGGCTAGTTCTTTCTTAAAAGGTTGTAGCTCCAATTTAAGTCTTATGATATGAGCTTGTAAATCCCTGTTCTGTTTGTATAAGTTCTTAAGCTGCCTATGGAGAGGAAAAAATCTCTTTGCTACAAACCTGGCCTCATCAATAGTTTCGAGATACATATCCATAAGATCATTCAAATTTTTTCTTTCAGCCAACCCTTCTCCCTTTAAGTTAGCAATTTCCTTTCTAGCTTCTTTAAGCCGTCTGCTTAGTATTTTGAAGGTAGGATTTTCTGGGGGAGTGGTTATGTCTATGAACTCAATATGCTTTTCAACAACTTCAATTTTACCTTTGCCCTTTCTCTTTATGGAAGATTCCACTAAGTCCTCTTTTTCAATACTTTCCTTCTTTGCCGATGACTTGGTGAAAGGCCTCCTAAATCTAGCTTCAACTGCAACAACTGGTGAGGGGAAGAGTAACCTCCTTCCTTTTGTGCTTGTGGCTCTAGTTGATGGAGTTTCTGCTGACTCTGGAGCTGGATTGGGTGAAAACTCCCTTTGTGGAGAGTAATGAGATCCCTCTTCTCCTTCTCGTTCCTTAGTTGCATCATCATTTTTAACAATGTCTTTGCTCTTCCTCTTCTTACTTGTCTATGTGTGTACAATGCTGTCAGCCTGAAGACGACTCTACACCTTGGATTATGGAGTAGGAGTAACATTCAATTGAAAATGTACAGAGGCAATGAACTACTCCCAGTCAATTTTTTCCTTCTTTAACTCTTCCATCAAAAGAATTTTAATCAACCCTGAGTGAAAAACACTTGTGTCAACTGCCTTGGACTTAGCTTGGAATCTGTCAGCCATTTTTCCAATGCTTCTAAACAAATGGAAAGGGAGATTTATGAGGTCTTTTCCTGTGAAGTGCAACAAAAGTCTAATGTGGTATTGATAAATCATATTGACCCTGCCCTCATAGGTGAAATACCTTTGGATTACCCTTAGCATCTTATCAAACCCTTCAATCATGTGGCTCTTGGGCAGTCCCGTTGATAGGAACTCTTTGGAGAAGGCTGTATTTAGGTTCATGGCCTTAAACCACCTTTCACCAGTATTGGGTATCTCAGTAGCTGCTTCTAAGGTTGCTTCAGATACCTCAAGTTCAAGTGTCCCAACTTTACTTTTGGTTCCATCAAAATTCAAAGAAAATTCTCTAGCTACCTCAGGGTGCCTCCTCTGCATCTTCTGACAAAAATCAAAACATACCACTCTTTGGAAGACCTCCTTGATCAGAGGTTCAACAACAAACAACTGCATGTCATAGGGATCAGTCCTCACAATTCCCCCTCCCTTCTGAACCTTCTTCTGATGTGGATTATCCATTGATGTCATAGGAAGAAAACTAAACCAAAAATTTGAGTGTTGTAAGAGGCAAAACAAAAAAAGCATAGGATTTAGGGTTTTGATGGACAATCTCTTTCAAAGGTTGGTTCTATCTAAGGATTTAGTGTTATTCAACCTATTTGACCTCTAGGCTTATGAAAGGACAACTAATAGTCAGGAAATGAAAGAATACTACACAAGAAAATGGAAATACAAAGGAGAAAACTTGTTGCAAAAAGATTTTGTTCAATACTTCACCATACTTTTTACAAAATTCATCATAAATTTACTAGCAAAAGTCTTTTTTAAATTTCCAAAATAGATAGACTTGAATTAGAATGGATATATTGATGAAAACAAGCTGGTACAAGTTCTGAGGTAGGTGAATAACAGTGCCAAGTTATTACACAGAGTTTGCAATTCCAGAACAGGGGATTCACAGCAGAGTTCGTGGCATAAGTAGCAAAGGCCAAATATGGGATAGGCAAGGTGGCATGGCATCAAGGTTTTTTGAGCTTTGGTAAAAAGAGGCAGAGAGATCTACAATTGGTTGAGAATCGTGATAACAAGAGTAAGTAGGATAATGGGCAGCGTGGATCACCAGTTCGCAACGCCTAGGAGAAGAAATGATAAGCACATTCTTTTACTGTTCTTCAAAAGAGATAAAAATGCTCATGGCATACCTAGAGACTGAGACTTGAAAACTGATATGCTTGAGACTGAACGAATCTGTCTGCAAATATTCTAACCTCCAACTCACTTTCGCCAACCAGTTCGCAACAATTTCCGTAGCGCCTGTCTGAAAGCACTAGTTTTTGCAGCGTCGAGCTAGGAGTAATTTGAAATCTTGGAAAACAGTCAGAAAAACTTTAATGATGAAATCCTAAGTTATTTATTTAAAAACATAAGTGTCGAAAACAAGGAGATAGACTAACAAGATATTATGAGTGAAATTATGATGATGAAAGCAAAGTGTACTTGAGATGCGCTATGAATTGTCTGATGAGATGGCAACGTACAAAAAGAACCTGATTTGACCTTCTAACGAGTAAAGGGAGAAAGTGGAGGGGTTTTAGTACATCGTGGAAGTGGTGACATGTCCAGGTGGTGGTGGAGGCATAAGGATAATGGATTGTCTAATCTTATCATAAAGATAAAGATATAACCCAAGGTAATGGGCCAACATCAACACTAATTTTATGTGTGCTAAAACCTAAAAGGCTATAAGGAAGAGGAAAAAAGGTAAAAATTAAACAACACTATTGATAAAAATAAAAAACCTAAAGGTTGAATTGACCCAATGAATTCCATGTGATAACACACCTGACTATAATGAGCTTCCCAAATCAGGTTCGCACATTTACTTGAAGGAACACAAAGGTGGCCCATATGGCATAATAGTCCATCGTGGAGATGAAATTCTAGATTGATTTTCCTATGCTCAATGTTTGATAGGTAGCAACAAAGTCATAGTCATTGTTGTATAATTTTGGCCACCTGGAGGTCTCATGCCCACAATAGTTAAGAACGATGGTTAGTGCCACAACTAGAGGTCGACTAAGGTAGTATGCAACATGGTTAGTGCTTCCCTTATTGTACTTGATGTTCAAGTGGAATTGCTACAGGTATGTGGAAAACTTCTGATGGTAGTCATTTTGTAACTTTCCTTGTGTCTGGATGAATTGCAAAGGCCTATGATCGGTGTGAATGCCCATTTCCTTTCCCAGAATATAATGCTTCCACTGACAGCATGCATGCAGGATGGAGTACATCTCTTTGTCATAGGTGGGATATCTTCGAACAACATCGGATAATGTTTCACTATGATAGGCCATTAGATTTCCTTATTGAGTGAGGATTGAACTGATAGCATAATTAGAGGCATTTGTCTCAATCTTAAATGGTTGTTATAGGTATGGTAGTGTGAGGATCGGGGTGGATCAGAGGTGATGTTTCAGATCTTGGAATGCTTTATGCCTAGAATCGAACCAGGAAAACTTTCCTTTAGCTCCACCCTTGGTCACTTGACTTAAGGGCCGGGCGATATGAGAGAATCCCAAGAAGAACCTACAGTAGAATTTGTGAGGCCCAAGAAGATACAGAGAAATGTCATAGTCTTCGAGGTACGCCAATCACGGATGCATTAGATCTTGGTTGGGTCCACATGCACCCCATGTTCATCCATTATGTATTCAAAGTATTGAATTCACTACATGCCAAATGAGCATTTCTCCATATTGGCATATAGCTTGTGTTGCTGCAGGGTGCTCAAGACCTGTTGGATGTGTTGTAGATGTTCTACCCAGGTTTGGATGAATATGAGGACGTCATCCAAATATATGACCACAAAAGAGTTTGTGAATGGATGCAAGATATCGTCCATCATCCTCATGAATGTGGTTGGAGCATTAGTCAAGCCAAAAGTCATGACCAACCATTCAAAACGACCTTCTTTAGATTTGAATGTTGTTTTCCATACATTGGTTTGTTCTATTGGAACCTGGTGGTAGTTGGACTTTAGATCAATCTTACTAAATAAATTGGCACATTTAAGCTAATCAATAAGATCGTCAATCTAGGGAATCGAGTATCGGTTCTTGACAATGATCTCGTTTAGATATTTGTAATCAAAACAGAATCGCCATGTCCCATCCTTCTTATGTACCAACACAATTGGGCTCCCACAAGGTGAGGAGCTTGGTTGAATGTGGCCTTTGAGGATGAGCTCGTGAATCTGGTTCTTTATTTTCTCATTTTCCAGAAAGGAGTGCATGTATATTGGATCATTGGGTAAGAGCGCACAAGGTATCAAGTCAATGGAATGTTTCACCTGACAGTGTATAGGCACCCCTACCCCTGTAGGTAAAGTGAATACATCTCTATATTTCATGACAACCTTGTCCACTTGATTCTAATGTGTAGAGAGATCCTGTGCATAAGTTGTGGAAATTGCAACGATCTTTCATTCACCTTCTGACCGGACCATGAAGAGGAGAAACTTTACAGTTTGAGAGATTAACTTACGACATTGTTTTACTGAGATCAATGAAATTGCAGTAGTAAGAACAACCTCTGGTACCCTATGTTGGATTACTGAGAGGGGGGGGTGAATCAATAATAGAGAAATAATAATCCTTTTTAACCATATAATGAAAGTGTTATATCATTGTATCATTATCATCCAATAATTGTAAAGTAAATAAACAATGAACAAATGAGCAATCATACACATACACAATACACCAATGTTTTTTCATGGAAACCCAAAGCGGGAGAAAACCATGTAATGATTTTTCTTATATGTCTTGAAGAATCACATTCATTGGAAGCACCAACTTCCTTTTTTTTCTAGCTGCAACTGGAAGGAGGCTCCAACCCCCTAGTTTCTTAGGCTACAACTTGAGGGAAGCTCCAACTCCCCAATTCTCTGGCTACAACCAGAAGGAGGCTACAACCCCCTAAGTTCTCCAGCTACAACCGAAATGTGGCTACAACCACATGTCCTGTCCCCATCCAACTACCCTGACGTAGAAGTAGAGTGATGGAACCACTGTCACACTATCACTGTGAGATATACCACTGTACAACTATGCCAACCTATACCATTGGCCTGCCACCAACCTGTACTACTGCCCTGCAATCAAGCTGTACATGAACTGAACATGTATCCACCAAAATACAACAGATACACAACTTGTAGTTTTGCAACATGCATATGTATACACCCTATCTATTGTGCAACCCACATATGTATGCGACCAAACTGTTATGCAACCTGCATATGCCTTCTGAAAACTAGAGTTTTATTTCTTCTAAAAACTAGAGTTTTATTTCTTCTGAAAACTTCTGACCCTTTGTAACTTCTTTCACATAGATCTGTAACCTGCCATTGTATCCATGTTAAATTTTAAGCTATTATTAGGTTTCTTTTCAATTTACTAGATAACCATATCATAGATAGGATCATTGAGAGAAACACAATCACAAGATACACAAGCATTTATCTTGGGAAACCCTCAAGGGGAAGCAAACCCAACAAAACTTCTTTAATATAGATTCAATAACCAAGTACAGTACCAGAATAACTCTCTCTCTCTCTACTAGATACAAACTACCATGATGCTAGACCAAAAAATAATCAAAGAGCCATAGCCAATCTAATGCCAAGACAATAAACCAAACACTAGAGAATATCCTCTCCCAAGCAATGCACCTCTCTCTCTTCCTTCTTCCGGCAACTGGTAACTGCAACTTCCTTCAATACTTGCGCACAAGATGAGTGAGCTGAGTGAGTGAACAAATGAGGTGTTGGCTTCCTTTATTTATACAAACTGGAAAGCGCTAAAAGGAGGTGTCTCTTCACTGGTAGGGCCGACTTCTCTTTCTGGGTAGTTAGAACCACTTTAATTTGCCTGGGGGGCGAATTCTTAATTTGCATATTACATTTAGGATTTGACCAATCCGCAAAAGGGGAAAATAATATTCTTTGCAGTTACACAATATTTCAACACTCCCTCTTAACAAGAAGAATATTCTTTATCTTTTGACAGGTCACTGGATGTCATCATCAATTGAACAATATCATCTGGGCAATATCATCAACTGGATAATCATCATCAACTAGAAAACAACATCAACTGGATAACATCATCAACTGGGAAACATCATCAACTGGGTAACATCATCAACTGGGCAACATCATCAACTGGGTAACAAGAAGCATCAATATAATCCACTTGGTCAACTGGCATCAAGATCACTGAATGGTTCTCCATGAATCCATATTAAAGAAGTTTTGTTCTCTTTATCTTCACGTAGAAGATAGTCTTTCTTTCTTTTATCTTCATGCAGAAGATACTCTTTCTTATCTTCACACAAAAGATATCTTATCTTCACACAAAATATATCTTATCTTCACACAAAAGATATCTTATCTTCACACAAAATATATCTTATCTTCACACAAAAGATGTTCTATGAGTTTTTCCATTCCTTTTATGTTCTCCCTTCTCTTGTAGTCATCTATCTCACCCATCCAGTCAGGAGGACTACTACCATAGCTTCACTCCTAGTCATCCCACATGAACTAGAGAAGCTAATATGATAGCTCGGGCAAGACTAGACTCCCTTTCCATGATCCACACAAGATCACGACACAAACCTCAAGAGGCAACTAACCATTCCACATGGTCAAGGTTTGTGTTCCAGGCTACTCAATCCTTGGCGAGAGGAGAGTATCTACCCGCTACCCCTTGGAGAAACATCCACACTCCTCTCTACGAGGGTATTCTAGCATGTCCCTAGAGCATCCAAAACTCGACACTTGGACAGAGGCCAACCTTGGAAAATTTCTCATTCCACTTCTCTACGAAGGTCTCTTCTCTTTCTCTACAAAGGTCTCTTCTCTTTTTCTACGAAGGTCTCTTCTCTTTTCCTTCTCTATGAAGGTCTACCTGTGGGATTGGTCATTCCATATCTACGAAGGTCTAGCTATGGGATCTGAAAAAAATCTTGTGGTCCAAAATCTTTCCATGGTATAATACTATGCTACCCATCTACTGGGCACCATCCATCTACTGGATAACTTTCATCTTGATCAAAATATCTCATTACTCATCTACTGAGTAAAATGTTCCATGGACCACTGCTTTCCTAACTGCACCAAATCACGATCCTCCATTTCAAACTCAGAGACATAGCTCCCTCTTGCACCAAACTATGAGCTTCTTTAACTATGTAACATCTAATAATCGTCGTCCTTGAAGTTCTCTTCTGTAATATCCTGGGTGCCTTCTTGAGTTCGAGCATTTCTTTCTTTCTGACTTCATACTGTATCAACCTGCTCCCTCTGCATCTATAAGAACGATACTGGAGCAACCTATAGTTACCTGCATCTCATCAACTATATATGAGTATCCATCTTTCTCTTCATCTTGAACATTTTTGTTCTGCATCTTTAGGACCCTCCTGCTCCTATATAAATACTGGATATTGTCTGGTTCTTATTGACTGTCACCATATCATAAGTCCTTCTCATGTTGTTTAACTTCTGCAATTCAAGGCATAAGTTCTTTCTTCCGAGACTTGTAAAATTACTTATAGTATGCTTTCTGAGATATGTCACCTAGCCAATCAGTCAGTAACAATAAGCAGTAATCAAATAAAACTATATCATGATTTCTATCAGAGTAGTACACATATTTTCTTAAGAAAAACTTGTTCAACCATGTACACATCTGAAACCCTAATCATGAATAAGACTTTTGAACTCTTTTTCACCCTAGCTATGAAATTACCAATTTTTTCCTTACTATCATAGCTAAACACATACCTTTGTCACTCTCATGAGTGATGATACTTGGAATAAATATTTTATCTCTTTCTTTATCCTCTTCTTTGATACTTCCTTCATAAATCTGCCTAGACACTGAAATAAAATGAGGTTAATTAACATTCTCACAAAAATCTAACTTGTAATGATAAAGTATTAAAGTAAACCAGATACTAAAAATAAACATGAATACTTATCTTTTATTTTTGTGTGGGGAGGCTCCACGGACTCCACCATTTGCTATCTTTCTTCACATCAACTATCTTCAACTTAAAGTACATAATCCTTAATTTCTACTAGATCTTTCTTTGAGGGAGGAGATTCATCTTCCTTTGCCACATGTGCTTGATGCTTTCTTTTCCCTTTTCCTTGAGGACAGTCATAGGAAAAGTGTCCTAACTTTTGACAGTTGTAGCATCTGATCTTTGAAACATCTTTCTTTTTATCAGGAACTCTTACATAGCTTCTTTATTGTTCTTCCCGAAGGAACTTCTTCTGTTATTTTGAATTGTAAGATATTTCTCTTCGTTAACAATTAATATCTTATGTTGGTCTGAAAGTCTAGATTCTTCGTGTGTGCAATCTGCCCATAACTTATCAAACTTGGGTAACTTGCTTCTTGCACACACTCTTTGTACAAAAGGAATCCAAAATGTTGGAAACCCATTTAGGGTTGTGGTTACAAGATCTTTGTCGCTAATGACATCTCCAATAGTTGCAAGCTGATCTCTAATCTGAGAAACTCTCATAAGATAGGATGAGACATATTCTGAGTTTTCCATCTTCATATTACGAAGCTAATTTCTTAAGGCAAGATTCTGGATAATGTCTTTGCTTTCATATAGCCTGCTAAGTGCTTCATACATTTACCTTGTTGTATGTAGTTCATATATATGAGGGATCAAGTGATCCTTTACTGAATCTGACACGATTCTCTTTGCTTTCTTTTCATTCTTCTTATTCTTGGTCTTTTGCTCTTCTTCCTCTGGTTCTGGTACACCCACTGTAACATGATCTAGGAGATCATTCTCATCTAGAATCATATGCAACCTATGCTTCCAAGATCTGAAGTTTCCAGATCCTTCCAGCCGGTCTTCTACCCTCATACCGGTAGCCATTCTTTCTTGCAGTAGAAACCCTAGCCCTCTAGGCTATAGAATTAATAGAAAAATCAAATTTCTTGGATCTGAAAATGGAACTCACCAAAAGATGCACTGGATTGAGGCGAGTGTGCTGGTATAGTTAGTTTCTGAAAAATCCAATTTCTGACCCTTGAAACTAGACCTTTGAAATTATGGATTGCAACTTTCTCGTTCTCTGGTACTTCTGGTCTTCTAGTACTTCTGGTTTTCTGGTGCTTCTAGTTTTCTGGTACTTCTGGTACCAATGAAAACTAGGGTGTCACTTTCTAGGAATTCTATCCACTGAAAAGGTGCGCTGAAGGTGCCAAAGAGTTCCTTGGGCTAGGGCACACTTTTGTATATGAATTTTGGGCTGAAATTCCTCTTCAATAAAAAGCCCTAATTTTCTTGTATGACAACAATGACATTTTTCTTTATCTATTGAAAGATGCTCTCTTCATCTTAGCTCTGATACCATGTTAAATTTTAAGCTATTATTAGGTTTCTTTTCAATTTACTAGATAACCATAGCATAGATAGGATCACTGAGAGAAACACAATCACAAGATACACAAGCATTTATCCTGGGAAACCCTCAAGAGGAAGAAAACCCAACCAAAATTCTTTAATATAGATTCAATAACCAAGTACAACACCAGAATAACTCTCTCTCTACGAGATACTAACTACCATGATGCTAGACCAAAAAATAATCAAAGAGCCATAGCCAATCCAATGCAAAGACAATAAACCAAACATTAGAGAATATCCTCTCCCAAGCAATGCGCTTCTATCTCTTCCTTCTTTTGGCAACTGGTAATTGCAACTTCCTTTAATACTTGCGCACTAGATGAGTGAGCTGAGTGAGTGAAAAAATGAGGTGTTGGCTTCCTTGATTTATACAAACTGGCAAGCGTCGAAAGGAGGTGTCTCTTCACTGGCAGGGACGACTTCTCTTTCTGGGTAGTTAGAACCACTTTAATTTTCTTGGGGGTCGACTTCTTAATTTTCATATTAAATTTAGGATTTGACAAATCCACAAAAGGGGATAAGAATATTCTTTGCAGTTACACAATATTTCAACAATCTAGACTGTATATGTACCTAGTGCATGCATCCTCATACATAGTGCATGCATCCTCATACATAACCTTTACCCAAAAACTCTATATCTCTCTCTAGTCATGTGCCATAAGTGTGTGTAATCATGAACAAGTCTAATAACCCTCACAAGATCTAGAATTCAAACCCTTTCTGATATTCAACATCTCAATACATCAACCAATACAAGCTCTCAACCATGTACCACAAAAGCCCTTATCTATATGCCAAGAAATACAAGATGTGCCTCAACTCTAACAAGAAGTATCAATGATAAATACAGTAGCACTGTATTTCTATAGATATGACTTATACAAAATATCGCATGCAGACACTAGTCTCTCTAGGGAGAATCCTCAAATATCCATAACCATTTCTCATGCATACATCAAAATCCAACTATTCATAGAAATAAGACATCCCTTTTGAACCAATGGATAGATCTGATGTATTTGAGCACTGTAGACCTTCCTGGGAGCTTGATCTCACAATCTAGAACCTCTGCATCTTCATCTTCTCAAGTTTCCATGGATTTACCCACATGTATGTACCCTAAGACACTACCAGCCCGCATATGTACGCACCCTAATACACTGTCAGCTCGCGTATGTACGCACCCTAATACACTGTCAGCCTGTGTATGCCTAAGAAACTAGGGTTTTTTTTAATATTCTTTGTAATTCCGAAACTTTCTTTGTCAACCCTTCGTACTACCTCATACTTTCACAACTTCAGATGTATCAATGCGTACTTGCAATAAGCCTTACACAACAAAAGATATTCAATATGTTCCAGTGTAATTAAATGAGAGAGCCTTGCCTCTTATTTATACTTTCATGTAGCATCCCACTTTCCTTATTTTAGGGATTTCTCCATTAAATTTATTATTTAAATAATTTCTTTTGCAAACACTTTGACTTTTTGGGGCTTCTAGATGACTCATGAGGGTTCTCCAACTTCACATGGCCATAACTCTCTAACTGTGAGGAGTTATGTGATGTTCCACATACCACCGAAAATGGCATGACATGTACTATCCATCTAGAATAGTCTTACCTGCAAATATATCAAAAGTCATATCATTATCCATACAAAAAACTTGGGTCCATTACCCAAACCTTTGTGCCAGAATTTGCTACCAGACTTTCTTCAAGGGTTGACATCAATGAAAACCAACCCAATTAATCAACACCATGTAGGGTTTTCCTCCCAAAGTAACAATGACACTACATGGTCATCACTCATAAAAAACATGACATTTCCACATATAAGGTTGTCCTAAAAGAACATCACAAACTTTGAGTGGGGCAACATCACATATTACCTCATCTTTGAAAGGCTTAATGTCCTAGGACAGGCGACACTGCTAGCAGACATGAAGGTATAATCCTTGGATCAACCAACTGATAGCATATGGTTGAGGGTGAAACATTATTGGCAGCTTCAATCTCTTGAAGACCTTGACTAATATCAGGCTCTTTTGGCTTCCACTGTCAACAATGAAATGTAGTGGGGTCCCCTTCACCCACATTTGTGAATGGAAAAGACGCTACCCCTCCTTAAGCTCCTCTGACTCATATGGTTTGATCTTTGTGGTTGTGATGGTAGCACTGGGTTCTGCATCGATGATCCACTTTCCTTGTTCCGAATCAAAGTCTGATTCATGGTTCAAATCCTTTTCTTTAAGCTCGACCAACAATGATTGTTTTGAGTGACATTCTTCAGTGTTGTGTCTGGGGCTTTTGTGGAAATCACACCACTTTATAGTGTCCTTCTTTGTCTTCCCACTACTCTTCTTTGTATGTGGCTTGAACTAGATTTATTAAGGTTGGATTTCCTTGCTTTGTCCCTTGTTCTGTGAGTGAGGGTCTCCTTTACCATACTTCTGTTGTTGTGTATTTGTAGACCCAACTCTTGCTTATTTTTCTGCTTAAATTTTTGTTCTATTTTGACAACATATCGATAAGCAACTCCTAGCGAGGAAATGTACAAGAAATCCATATTTGTTTTGACGTACCTGTGTAGGTCATTGTGGTACTTCAAAACCAGGTGTCGCTCGAAGTCTCTGATACCTAGCTTTGAGCGCAAGGTATGGAAGATGTTGGTGTACTCCACCACTTTCTGCTCTCTCTCATGACGCAGAGTCGTCCATATTGTGTATCGGTCATCATAGTTTCCAACATGGTATAATTCCTCCTTGAGGGAATTAACAAAGGCCACCCAAGTGGGTCCTCTCTTGAATGTCATATACTCATCTTCACGTGTCTCTTCTAGTAACTTTCCCACCAATATTTGACATGGGAAAGGGATTTAAGGAGTGCAAAGATGGTATTTTTGGTATTGGAATTTTTTTTAATAGAGTAATAACCCTCTAACAAATTTAACCATTTCTCCAAAGCAGATGCATCAATTTGGCCTTCAAATACAGGGATATCAAAGTTAACTTGTAGCTTGAAGGGTGTCGCAACTCTGAAATGACTGCTTGTTGAAGGTGCCTCACCTATTTTCAGTAGTCGTCAAAGGATTTGGGTGAATTTGTCCATCATCTTGTTCAACTGTCGCACGAGGGATTCCTTCGAGCAACATCTGGATAGGATCTCCTGCTCCGTCATATCTCTTTTCTTCTGCAATGGGAGGCTACTTGGGTCGACGAGAGTGATCATCCCCAAGTGAAATTAGTTCGAGATCCAACTCTCTATACCCTGACCTCGTTGGGGACATTGTAATGTCCCTAATCCGAACCCTTTGTAGTTGTACATATAGACTAGTGAGAAGTTGGTACCAATTGTAAATGTAAATGTGCATATAGGATGGTGAGTCGTTGACACCAAGTTTTGGTTTTACATGCACCTAAGAAGTGCGTAGATAATTATTATCAAGTAAAGGGTGCACACATTTCAGAGTGTTGTGCACACCTGGGTAATTGCACACATTTCACAGTGTTTCACACACTTGAGTAAGTGCACGAGAATTACATAGAAGTGCACATCGGACTGAGTTATATATATATATATATTGAGGTCAGAGAGCCTGTGTGATTATGAGGCTAGTGATCCGAGATGAAAACATGCCAGTATGCCTATCCATGTAAATGTAATCACATTCATTAATAATATCACATCACTGCGTGCAGTTAGATCAAACGAAAATATTTGGGGGGATAAATCCACTGGAAAAAGGGAAAGGGGGGGGGGGACTTAAGTCCTAGGGAATATTTTATTAATATTTATGGAAAGTGTAAGTTATGGATAATTATTTATTCTAAGTTTGCAGTGATGGGAACAAGGCACCAAGTGGCTTAAGCTATTTCTGAAGGTGACAAGTGTCAATTTTAAGGCATGCAATATATATTGTTGGCCTTAGTGTATTTTGGGGGAGAAATCATTCTTTTAGAAGGAGGAAATTCATTCTATTCTCATAGACAGAAGGGGTCGGAGTATCTGGAAAATTTGACTATTACCTTAATTGTAGAAAAGAGCTTGTAAGAGGTTTTTGTTTTGAAACTAGAGTTTTTTTTTTGAAGAGGTGGGTTATCAGACGCGTGAAAAGTCTTTCTAGGTGATATATTTTTTGTCGAAGAGGTAGGTTTTCAAGCCCGTGAGCATTCTCTCCAAGTGAGAGTTTTGCTGAGAATTTTTCTTGGGTGCGTTGGGCATTAGTTGCAGGGCTCTGAGACTTCTTGTCCAACCTATTATTGGAACCTTGGAAGGGAAGTGGGGTAGTCGAGGGAATGTTGAGCAGAGAAGGTGCACACTTCCTTGGGTGTAACAAGTGCGTGGGGAATGAGAGACTGTAGACTAGTTGCAACAGTGGCACCTTGGACTGAGCAATTCTGTTGAGTATCATACCTTAGCCTGGAATTAGGAACCCTTTTTCCTTGGTGGAGTTAAGCCCCAGATCGTGGGTGACCTATTCTTGAAAGTTATGAGCAATATAGTATATGGCTGGGAGGAACGTTTGAGTTCACAGTTGGTGAATTTTCATAAAATATAAGTGTCTTCATGTGCTTGTCTCATTTACTGTGTGCTTAATTATCTATATTTAATATGGGTTTAATTCTTGTATGTTGTTGCATATAAGTAGTTGTTGTTATCTTGTTTAATGTTGCTTGCATATATAAGTGTAGTGTTGATATTCAATATTTGTAGTCACGCATGAGTATGACAGATGTTGATAGTATTACCTGTTAAGTTAATCTTATGATATTGGTCACGAGTCTCTAAGGCAAGGTTTGAATGGCCGTGTGCGCAGGAAAGTATCTTGTGTGCACAAGAGGCTGGAATTCATTTATGTGTGCGGGGAAATAGGCCCTATGCATAAGGGAAAATTAGAATTGGTGTAGGGACACCAAAAGGGTTACGTACACAATGGTGAACACACGTTCATAGTGAATTACATGCACCATAGTGCTGTGTGCTTTGTCTGTTTGTGCGCACAGTTGTTATGTGTTACTTCCACTGTTTTAAGTTGTGTAAAAGAAGAAAGTTAGTGTGGAGCGACTCAACTTGAGGTTGAGAGCATTACTTCAAGTGATACTACGTAGATTAATGTTATATAGTAGAATCTGCACAATGTATTTTGGAATAACATTGCTCAGTAGAAATCTAGGTAATGTTACAATATGGTATCAAAAGCAGTTTGGTAACGAGGATGTTACATTATAGTAGCCGAACGACATAAGTTGATATTGTGTGACATGGCCCAGTCTGGGTGGTTGGGGACATTACAGATTGGTATCAGAGCTATTGGTTCAACACTGGACTTGTATGGTCCAGAGGCCAACAAGTAGCATCAGAGCTTTGGTTTCAACACTGAGATTGCATGGGTTGAGTTCTACTTTAGGAAAAATTCAGATTGTTAAGTGGTCAAATTTGGAATTATAGTGTGGCCATGGTGTGCATAAAATAAGAATGCGCAAGTGTGTGAACTAAATTATGGACTTTGCAGAGTGCAATGCTAGAAGTGTGTAGTAACTAATGGTGCATGAGCATGTGCAATAAAAATTCGGGGTTGTGCGGAACCAATTAATGGTGCTCGGGTGTGTGCACTAAAAGTTTGGGGTTGTGCATAACAAATTTGTGGTGCATGCGCAATGTGCATGTTAAATATTGACATCGCGCACTGGTGTGTGTTGAATACCACTACATGCACATGATTTAGAAGAAAGGATCCTAACAAGATGGTGCAGAGTTTTCATGAATTTGTCTCATCAATTCACCTAAAAAATCTTGTTTCCTGCACATTTTACAGAATTATCAACGATTAGAGTAGGAAAAAATCAACGAAAAAGGTCAAAAACATGGAATATGCATAGAGGACTTACAACCCTGATGATGAATTCAAGGATTTGTATTTCAGTTTGGGTGTCAATGGTACAAAATCCAAGGAGGAGCACATAAACTTGGTAGAAACCATAAATGGATTGGAAAAATATGTTTAAAGTTATAAAGATGATAATGAAAGGCTTATGAGAGCCAAGGAGCAACAATATGACTTCAATGTCAAATTGATGCAAAGCCTGCACAAAATAGAAAATAAAATGGATAAGGAGACAAATACAAGTAAGTCAAGAAGTCACAGGTCTCATGATGAGAAAATAATAGAAGCAAGAAGTGTTGGTAGGAAAAGACCTCACTCAACAAAGCATTCGTTTAGGAAAGCACATAGTAGCTCAAGTCCATCTCCCATATGAAAGAATAAGAGAAGGAATGGGGTGGATGAGCTACAGGGAGAAATGAATAAGATCAAGCCTCCTACCTTTGATAGTGAGCACAAGAAGGATGAAGATGCGAAGGCCTGGTTGTTGGGTATGAGGAAGTACTTCCAGCTGCATAATTATTCTATGCGAGTAGAAGGGAGAATTGCCATCTATCAACTAAAAGGAAAAACATCAATGTGGTGGGATCAATTCATGCAAGTGCAACACATTGATGAGAAGACAGTTACTTAGAGGAAGTTCAAGAGGTATTTTCAAAAGAAATACTTAACCAAGCGACACTATGACAAGAAAATGAAGGATTTCTTTGAACTCAAGCTTGGGAGTATGACAATAGATGAGTATGAAAAAAGATTCTTAGAGCTGCTGAAATATGTCGCATTACTCAAGGATGAGCAAGTTAAAATTTAGAAGTACTGGAGTGGGTTTCCCTCATTTATCAATGATAAGATACAATACGATGATCCCAAGACATTGGAGAAAACCATAAGGTGTGATAAATATTTTTATGATTAGCAAAGTGGAAGTCTGACTTTCCAAACGGCTTGGGAAGACAAGATGAAAATCAAGGTGGAACATAGGAAGAAGATGACTAAGCCACCCTTTTTTAGAAATACTGTGCAAGGATAGCCAACTCCCAAGGAGCCCAGAAGGAAAATTGTCTTTCACATTTCCAACTCTCGGTATCCAATATGATTCCTCCTATTCCGATGTACCATTGTTTGTGATATGAGTATGCATTAAACATTTTCTTTATCTTGATTGGAAACACTAGGAGGATTCATTTTGGCATTTTGAAAAATACTTTTATTTATAACCAACGATATTTTCAAACTAATAAATTTTGAAAGAGTCAACCATGCTTACTGAAGAAGAGCCTTAGACTTATGCTTTTTCCTGTAGTGTGTTACCTAATATGTAAACATGCTTCTAATGGTACTCGGTATGAGATCTCTAGATCCCAATTGTCCAAAGGCCAAGCTCCATAATTCTTTAGAAAACGAGATTTCTAGGAAGAGGTGTGTCATTGTTTCTTCTGATTTGAAGCATAAGGGACACTGGGAGGGGCCTTGAATGCCTCGATTCTTGATATTCTCTCCAGTAAGAATATTACCATGCACCGATAGCCAACAAAATAAATTTGTTTTAGGTAGCCTTGTTGTTTTCCATATTTTTTTTCCATATGACATCACAAGGAGGAGATCCTTGCTTTGAAAATAGAGTTGCATAGCCTTGGGATACAATATAATCTCCAAAGGCACCCCACCCTCTAATGTCTAGGGATAAATGGTTTAGAGGGGAAACCCCCATCAAGAGATGGAGTTTTTGATACTTTTTTTTTGTCTCTATAGGAACATGTGGTCTTTTACATCTGCTCCATTGCCCACTTTCCTCCTCCTATTGACTAATATCCCACAATTTTTTGATTCCTTGCTCTGACATCCACCTTCGAATATCTTGGAGATCATTGTGTGAACTCAGAGGATGGTTGTTGAGGATTTTGTATGTCCAAATATTGATATTATTTCCATTACCATGGATCCAATATAGTTATTCTAAAAAAATCCCATGAGGCTTTACATAACTTCCAGATATGAGTGCAATACCCATCCCTTGGATTTTTGTACAACCTTCTTAGACTTCGTCCTCTAAGATACTTACTACTTAGAACTTGGTTGAACCAATATTTTTTCCTGACAACAAGTCTCCATAAAAATTTTGCACCCAAAGCAAGATTAACAAGATAGGGATCTCTTACCTACAATCCTCTTGATGCCGTTGGGTTTTTGATTATTAACCAGTTGACCAAGTGGAATTTTCGCTCCTTATTCTTTCATCCTTTAAAAAGAAATGTCCTCATTATTGATATGATGAAGAGTTCCTTTCGAGGATAGAAAAATAACATATTGGAAAACTGGGATGGCCATGTTGACATTTTTTAAGAGTACAAACTCACCCGTTGGGTTTATCCATTTTGAGCCCCATTGATTTAATTTAGTCTGTAGTTTCGCCAATATAACCTCCCAGTCTTTCTTTGATGGGTTTTGTGATGTTATGGTAAATCCCAAGTATTTAAAACTTTTCCATTTGGCTTACGCTGGAATACCTAACACTCTGGAGATTGTTGCCAATGAGCGTTGGTCAATGTTCCAACTATATATGTTTCTCTTTTGTTTGTTGGCTTTCCCTCTTGACACTCTACAGAAAGTTGAAAGAAAATTTTCAAATCTTTGCACAATATTGGGTGATTCTCCTTCTACCAACAAAGTGTCATCAACAAATTGTGATTGGTTTACTTTCATTACCCCAACAACCATATTGATCCATGAGATGTTTCCTTGCTGTCTTTCTTCCTCTAGATTTTGATTGTGAACATCTTCCATTATTATGTACAAGAATGGAGATAGTGGGAAGCCTTGTATAATGCCACTCCTTAACTGGGAAAACTATGTAGGTCTGTCATTTACCAATGGGGCAATCCATGGGTTTTTAATGCAAGATTTTATCCAATTTAAAAATTTTCTGTCAAACCCAAAGTGAATCATGACTTGAAAAAGGAATTCATGCCTCACTCCTTCAAAGACATTGGTCATGTTGATCTTGATTACCATTCCTTTTTCTTTTCTCTTACTTTCATGAATGGCCTCCCGAACCATAATTACACTGTCCATTTTTTGTCTTTTATCGATGAAGTGTTCTTGATTTTCTGAAAATATTTTGGGCATAATATTCTTCATTATGTTAGCTAAAAATTTTGTTAAAATTTTGTAAGATTATTTACACAATGAAATGGGTCGGAATCTACTAAAGGAGGAAGGGAGCGCTCCTTTGGAATAAGTGTGAGGAAGGAGGAGTTAGTTCCTTCGCCAATATTTGACTTGAATTGGGATTTATTTATCATTATGCATAAATCCTTTTTAATAATTGGTCAACATGCTCGGTAAAAATGAATTGTGTACACGTCTTGCCCAGATGCCTTGTCCAAATCCAACTCCCAAATGGCTTGAATAATCTCTTTTTCAGTGATGTTCTTATTGAGAGGATTGTTATCTTTCAGTGTTACTAGAATAGGGACATGTGATAACATCTCTTCCATTTCTATTAAATTGTCCTCCTCTTCTTCAGTGTACAAATTTTTATAATGATCGAATGCTTCTTTCTTTATTTCATGGAATTTGTTGATTGCTTCCCCTTCCTGGTTCTTGATTTCTAAGATATTATTTTTGTTTTTTTGAGCTTGCACCTACTTATGAAAAAATAAAGTATTTCGGTCCTCCCCTTTAACCAAAGGCTTCTAGACTTTAGCCACCAACACTCTTCTTCATCTCGACATGCCTTGTTCAAGTCCACTTGCATTTCAGATTCAATCTTAAGTTCTTCTTCAGTGATTGGGTTGCTCTCCATATTCAACTGTTGTTCCTGGAGGGTAGTCTGTATGTGTCATCTTTCTTGACTTGGGGGCTGGTTATTTTTTCCCAAGACTTTAGAGATTTCTTTGTCCTTCTTATCTTTTCTTCCCAGACATAGGATGCAAATCATACAGCTAGGTCTACCCATACCTTCTCCACTATTGAGTAGAATTCAGGATTAGAGATCCAAAGAGGGCTAAAGAAGAAAGGGATTGGCCTATAATCCTTACTTTTTTCTAGCATAAGGGCTATCAATTTATGGTATGATATGCCAAAAGGGAGGATCTCAGAATTTGTCACCAGATCTATCAAAAGTAGGGAACTTTGAATCAAGAATATATCTAGTCGAGTTGCAATATGCCCAGGTCCTTGTCTTTTGTTTGACCAAGTGTATTTACCTTGAGAACGTTTTACATCTATTAGCTCCCAGTCTTGAATTATATCTTCTACCTTCTCTCTAAAGGGATCCCTTACAATAATGCCTCCTCTTTTTTCTTCTTGATGCAATGCACCATTTAAATCACCCGCTAGGATGATATTTTTCCTAGGTTGTTGTTCTAAGAATTCCTTGATAGAGGACCAACATGTATGTTTTGTTGAATATGAAACTGGATCATAAACATTAATCAAACATACCTAAATATTAAGGTCCACATGAAGAAGGTTTTTGTGAATCCAATGTTCTTGTATTGCAGAGTATTGAAGGAAGAATTGCAATGCATTCCATAGTGTTGTTATCCCTCCTAGTGCTCCTCTTGAACTAGCTACAATTCATGTACTACCTTTCCATATTTTTTGAACTTTGGGAGGGGATTTATTGATCCTCTAGTTTAGTCTCCTAGAGAAGAAGGATGTAAGGTTTTCCCATTATTATTAGATTCCTAGTTGCTTCTTTTTTGGGTTGAATGCCCATCCCTCTACAATTCCAGGAGACTATCTTCATTATTTCATGTTTGATGGATTAGGCTACCCCCCTTAGGTTCCTTCATGAGATTTCTATTTGATTCTACTTCTTCCTTTGTTTTCTCTTCCATTTTTTTTTTCAATTTTCTTTTTAGTTTCCTAGGGTTTTTTCCCTAGCTACTTCCTCTTTTCTGACTTCTTTATTTTTTATTCATCCTTTTCTAATGATCTTCTCCTATTCAAGTTCATCTTCTTCCTAATATTTATAAGTTGCGACAATGTTTTTGGGTTTCACTCATGATTGTGACGGGTACTTCTATCACCTTAGGGTTTGTTTCTTGTGCTATCTCTTTAGTGCTAGTGTTTCCTACCACAATTTGTTCAATATGATCCTACAGAGTAACTAGGGATCCTACAGAGTATTCTACAGAGATACTGGACCATTTTCCACTAAAGGAATTTTTGAAGTCCCAACTTCTTTTTGGGGTTTGGTATTCTGAGTTTGTTTAAGGTTTGCTCCTCATTTGACATGAGTCCACTGCTCTATGGCTTTAGTCTCTTTTTATTCCTTGTGGGCCTACTTACAATTCCTAGTGAAATGATCATATTCATGGCATATCAGGCATTTGAACAAAAGTTGTTCACAATCCAACTACTGAATATTGGTTCAATTATCCACCTTTAGCTCAATTGCTTCTGGAAGACCTACTTCCAGATCTATTAGGATATTTAGACACTTAGGAGTTAGTTAAGATCTACTTGGTATAATGTGTCATTAGGTAAAAATGTGTTTCTTAGTGTGTTTCTTTAGTATGCATTTGTAGTTAGGAAATTCGACGATCACGACATGTTCCCGACATAAAGTGATTCGTCGGTTCATATTCTCCTCGATCTTAACGACTACATTGATCTGTGGCTTAACACCAGATTGGTCCATAATATCTATTTAAAGAGAATGGAGGGCCACTTACTGATGATCAATTGTGAGAAACTCTCTTGTAAAATATCTCTATAATATTTTTCTTTTGCATTAATAAATTTCTCCAAGTAGCCGCGTTGGCTGGGGCCATGGATGTTTCCCTGTAGGGGTTTTACCACGTCAAAATATTGGTGTGTTGATCTTTGGTCTGGTTGTGTGAGTGGTTAATGAAGTTGTTTGTCCTCTGTTGGAATATATGTCTTGTGGAACATGGTATCAAAGCCAGGTTGAAGACCCACTCCCATTGTAGATCGAGATCATGAAGCCGAGTTGCCTCATCTCTAGTTTTTTCCATTTCTAGGATGAGAGGACTATTCTATTGTGTCAAGAGCACTCATTTCAGTCACAAAAGGTTTCCATTTTCCCAAGATACATCCATTTCATTCAAATCCCGAGGTATAAACCCCTAATACGCCCTTTTAAATTTTTTGTAGAGTATTATTTTGGTTTTCTATTTTTTTGTTTTCGGGTTGCTACTCTTTCAGATCTGCATATTATCTTTTCCTCGTGCCCTGTGTGATCTCAAAAAATCAGAAATAGATCAGAAAATGTGCATTTTATGTGTAAGCTAACCGATATCTAACCCTTATTGTCATCAAGAAGCGAAATTTTTTCATTGTGCTAAAGAGTTTTTATGAGCACACTCGCCAAAACCATATTCAACAATAACTCCAAAGCCGTCTTCAACAACAACAACAACGACGATGACAACACTCCCAATCCTCCTTCTAAACAATTCAATATGTTTTAGGAGCTCACTTGGTTAAAAGTTGTCTTATTAAGTAAGAGGTCTTGAGTTTAAGTCTCTTTTTTGTTATTTTTTTTGAAAAAGTTCATGCATCCATTGTAAAGTGTATTTTACTTCAAGTATAAAAATGAATCATTATAAGTATTTTAAAATTTTACTTTAAAGTTATTTATTTTGCATGCGACTTTCTTTCATAAAGTAACTTCATTGTAAAAGCGATCCCTGCTTCTTTTTATAAAAGTGGGTCACTTCATAAAGAAACTTATTTGTAAAAGTGAGGTTATTTGGAGGGGTATCACCACATGGACCAACTTCTACTTACCACGTGGCTCTTTGGTTACCGTTTATGTTTTTTTTTTAAAGGGTATAACTTTCACATCCGAAGTCCATTTTCAGTGCCGTTTTTTTTAAACCGCCTAATTTTTCGAGATCTTTCCATCCAGATCATCAATTTCAGTTTTTAAATCCATATTATCTGCATACTTAATATGGATTCTTTCATTGATATTTTTCTTACAAGAACCAATTACTTCCAATGGAAATCCCATATGTAGGATTTATTAAGAAGCAAAAGCATGTACTAGATTACCTTGGGAAAGAAAAAAGAACCCACTGATGATGAAAAGAAAGTCAAATGGGATAATAGGAATGAAGAAGCACATGGACTGATTAGAATGTCCATCTCTCATGATTTAAAGTTCCTTCTTCAAGAAATTGATGACCCCAATGAAGTTTGGGAAAAGTTTGAATCTGTGTTTGGTAAACACAACCTTATTCGAGCACATCAGTTAGAAAATCAGATACCAAATTTAAGTACAAATGATTTTTCTTGCATTGAAGACTATCTATCTAAGTTTAAAACACTTAGGATTTTATGTGAAGAGTGTAACATAAAGTTGGAGGAAGAGCGTTGCTTCTATATTATTCTTTCTAAGCTAGGTAGTGCATATTCTATTTTTGTATCTACCGTTTATGCCACGAGAGAGGCTCTAGGGAAATTTGATCAAAAACCTACTCTTGATTCCTTTTTTGATGCTTTGATTAGAGAGAAAGATAAACTTGTACAACTAGGAGTGATCATCACTGCAGGTGTGTCCAACAAATCCTTAGTTTCCCAACATAAATATAAACCCAAGAATCCCAACAAGAAACATCCTCGCCACAACAACAAGCAAAAAAAGGGTCTCAAACCTACTCATACAACTTCAACTCCTAATGGTTACAAAGGAGAAAAATAAAAAAAATAAGAAGACTGACAAACATTGCAACTTTTGTGGGAAAGATGGTCATGATGAGTCTAAATGTTTCAAGAAGATGGCATCTTTATAAGCAAGGATGAAGAAGCACAACATCAATATTGATTCTACTTCTTCTTCTTCTTCTTCTTCTTCTCATGGACATGCACTTTCTTCTTCTGGTTTCTCCTTCAATGCAACTTCTACTTCTTCTTCTGATGAGTGGCTTATTGATTCTGGAGCATCTTATCATATGGATAAGGAGAAAGACATATTTTCTACTCTAAATGATTGTAACAACAAGAAAATATTTGTTGGTCATGATAGATCTATTAGTGTTGTAGGATCTGGAACAGTTCAGGTAGATAATGGTCATTTCAATGATGTATTATGTGTTCCAAGTCTTTCCTGTAACCTTTTATCAGTATATCAAATCACTCATTTAGGTGAAGGTAAAACCGTAGAGTTTTCACCTCACTGAGTTGTAATCAAGGATCTAAATGATCCTCATCATGTTCTTGCAAATAGAATTGTTGATGATATTACCAGGTTGTACAAGTTTGACAACTTTGGGTCATCATATTTTCCATTAGTTTTTGTTGCTCATAGTGATTACTTGAGCAAAATTTGGCATGAGCGGTTTGGTCATCTAAACTATCACTCATTGCAACAACTATGTAATCAAAAAATGGTGATTGGTCTTCCTCTTGTTTCATGCAAAGATGGTGTTTATTCCGGTTGTGTTATCGACAAACATCATCAAGACAATTTTGACAAACATGCCTCTTGGCATGCATCGGGCCCTTTGCAACTTGTTCACAGTGACTTGTGTGGTCCACTTTCTTCTCCTTTTTCTGGGTGCAAGTATTTCTTAAATTTCATTGATGACTTTTCCAGACGTACTTGGGTTTACTTCTTAAAATTTTAGAGTGAAAATTTTGACAAGTTTCTGGCCTTCAAGGCCCTTGTGGAAAAACAACCTGGACATCAAATTCAAAGGTTAAGAACATATAATGGAGGTGAATATGTGAACAATAATTTTACAAGTTATTGCGCTACATAGGGCATCCAAATGCAACACATTGTTCCATATACACCACGACAAAAGGGTGTTGCCGAGAGAAAGAACCGCACATTAAAAGAAATGGCTAATTCTATGATCCAATCTAAGGGATTAAGTCTAAAGTGTTGGGAGAAAGCCATCAACTATGAAAATTACATAGTAAATCACACTCCCACAAAGGCTCTTAAAAATATAACACCGAAATAAGCATGGACTAAATTTAAACCAGATGTAAGTCACTTCTGTGTATTTGGAAGTATAGCATGGGATCACATTCCTAATGAGAAAAGAAAAGCATTGCAGCCTAAAAGTGAGAAGTGCATATTTTTTGGTTATTCTGAAGATGTCAAAGGTTACAGACTTCTTCAACCACATCGTAATGGAATTATTATTAGAATAATTTGATGAAAATATCTTGGCTCGCGAGCCTAATTCGACGATTGTGCCTTCTTCGACCTGCGAGCCATCTTCGACATTTGTGCCTTTTGCTGTTACTGTTATCACCCCATAATTTATGGGAATCATCTTATGACTGGGATATTATCTATATCTGGTGATCCGGTTCACAAATGATATTTCATCCTTCAAATAATTTGTGAAAAGAAAAGGAAAAAGAAAAGAAAAGGAAAAAGAGGGC